>JAMJFZ010004061.1:1087500-1172500 GCA_026225945.1 Cricetomys ansorgei | reverse complement strand
AAAAGTTATTTCAAAATTGTTTAATAATACAAATAAATATACCTTCTGTGTATTATTTTGTATCAAATTTGTTCTAAAAAATGGCATGTCCCTTATTTGTATAATTCAGTTTTTTGTTTGTTTCTACAATTTCACAACATTATTTTGCATATTGTCTTGGAAGACATCTAGTTTCTGGTTCTATTTGTAGAATACTTGCCTATAAAGACAATCATTTTCATTTTCTTTGTTTTAAGTCATTGATGTTTATCTCCCATAACCCTAACCACTACCCTCTGCTTGAATGTCTATGCACATATATATGCATATATATGTATATCATATACATACATAGATATTCAAATATATTCACATATATATTAATTTTTATGAATGCCGTCAGGTTATGTTTCCCTGTAGGTGGCAGTTATCTGTCGGCACTGTCATTTTGCCTTCTTGTTTTCCTTAATCTGTCCCTTGCTTGCCTTGCTCATCATTTATATTTTTAGTATTTGCACATTATCTTACCTTTGAGTAATGATTAGTACTTTCCATATTTGTTCTGGCATTGCGAGAATGTACTTGCAGCTCCTTGTTTGATGGAGTAAGTATCCCTCACCTTGGCTTCATTTTTTATTTCCACTTGTACTCATATATGCCGATTTCTAGCTTTCATCCTCCCAGGTTTGCTTTACAGTTTTTGTCTTCATTTCCCTTTTGCTTAGACAAATTTACAAAGTGTCCTTTCTCCCCCGGCTTCTTCCTCCTTAGAAATTGAGACAGGATCTTGCCGTGTATCCCAACCTGGCCTTGAACCCAGGGTTCTCTGTAGTAGTTTGAGTGTGAACTCTTCTCAATAGGCTTGTGAACACACTTGGTTCCCCACCAGTGGTGCTGTGTGGGAACTTTCTGGAGGTGGAGCCTTGCTGGGGGAAGCATGTCATTGAAAGGTGGGCCTTATGGTTTGTATGGCATAGAACCATTTTCTACTTTGTCTCTCCTGGGCTTCTAATGTAATGTGATCAGCTGCTTCCTGTTCTCACTCCCATTCCTTCCCCACTTGGTGGGACTGTACCCATTTGGAACTGTAGTCTAAAATAAACCTTTTTCTGTCTTAAGTTGCTTTGTCTGAGTTGCTTTCACTGAGTTACAGTGACAGAAAAAAAGACAACCCAAAAACTAAGACACTTCCTGACTCAGTTTCCACAATACTGGGATAGAAAAGTGTGGTTTCACATCCAGAGTACTTGATTTTTTGTTTTTTTTTACTCCATTCAAAGCACACAAGAGACTGCACAGTAAGCCATAGCTTAATTATTAAACATTATGTGTGTGTATTTTCCTGCATGCTAAGGCTGTAGACTAGAGCAAAGAGCTCGTTCTCAGGGACCATGCTCTGCAGACTCCCAGGTTTTGTAAAAGGCCCTGCGTCACCCCTTTGTGGTTCTGAATGCACCCTCCTCCCATGAGGAGGGCATTAAGATCTGTGCTCATCTTCCGGTCATTTTCTTCAAGGGTGGACATGCTCAGTTTTTTTTCTGATTTTGTTTCACTGTTTTTTTTCCCCCATAAAAACATTGCTTTATTGCAACATTATTCATCCTAGCCAAGACATGGAAACAAGTTCAGCATCTAGTGACAGCTGAATCATACGAAAATATTGCACATGCATGCCTTGAAAAGCTCTTCAGTTGTTCAGAAGGAATCTCTGCTCTGTGCAGCAAAGTGGATGAACCTAGAGGATACTGTGCTAAGTGAAATAAGCCATTTATAGACCGAAAAGATACTTCAAGATCTTACTTACTGGTGACATTGAAAACAGTCAGATTCAATGAAGCATAGACTATGGTTGTTTCCAGAACCAGGGACAGAATGGTGGGCAGTTGTTCAATTTGTATAACATTTCAAAATGGCACTGCACACATAAGCCACTTAATAACATTGGTTTCCTGTGGTGTGTCCTTTTATTGTGTTATTATTGTTGCTATTGTTAGTGTGGAGGGCATGATGCAAGTCTAGAGGCCAGGGGACAACTTTGTAGAGTCAGTTCTCTCTTCCTACCTGTGTGTGTATTTCAGGAAGCGTACTTAGGCTTGTGTGGCAAGTGCTGTTTCCTCAACCCTCATGGGATGCATTCTTACCGTAAGCAAAGCTGAGGATAAGAACATCCCGAGAAACTTCAGGAGGTGGTGGGTGTTTATTGCCTTGACTTTAGAGACGGACCTCCTCCCTGTGGTAAGTGCAAATATTAAAACTGTCATTTTTTTTGTACATGAAATTAATAGAGATGTTTATGAATCTATTATTCCTCCATGACACTATTAATACTTATTTTAGGAAAGGATTTGTAATTTAGTCAAGATAAAACTGTATAGCCGCAGAGGTGGGGCTCAGTGACAAGGCAGCATGAACCTATAACCTGTGCTTTTATGTTGTTACATTGTCCTGGCTTCTCCAGAAAGGTGAAAGAAGGCATAGGAACCTCTTAGTCTATAAGTGAGAGACACGCATGGAATGACGCAAAGGCTAGATACAGACCTCATGTGCTTTCACATTTTATGGATGCTTTGTTATTATTAGTGTGTGTGTGTGTGTGTGTGTGTGTGTGTCTGTGTGTGTGTGTGTCTGTGTGTGTGTGTATGTATGTGTGTTTAAGTAAGAGCATTTTAATATCTATGGAGAGGAGAAGAGGGCATTGGATCCCCTGGAGCTGGAGTTACAGGCAGTTGTGAGCTACCAAGCGTGGGTGCTAAGAACTGAACTCCAGTTCCCTGTGAGAGCAGCAAGCACTCTTAACTGCCGAGCCCCTCTCCTGCCCTCATACACTTTTAATTGTCATTCATGACATAAGATTTCATGTGAGGATTAGGGTTTCAGCAAGTCCAGGATATCAGCAGCTCTGTAGAGATGGCTTTTGCAACCTTCACAGGGACAAATGATGATGGCTGAACTGTGGCTGTCCCTTTTAGAGGACACATGCACTCTGCAAGTCACCATAGCCCTCTCCTCCCAACGACATTTCTCCGTAGACTCGCACCTGACTTAGTGAAGCTGCCACAGTCTCAGCCTTCACACATGGCTTCGGTGTGAAACATCACAGCTGGGAAATCACCAGTCTTAGGATGTTCCATCCTGGCATTAAGATTGTCACAGGAGACCCTCAGGACATTGAAGGATGTCCCTGAGGACCCCTCATACCCCACCCTGCAGTCTGGGATGTCACTTTATTCAACTAAGGCTCATGGTGGCCTGTGAAGACAGTGTTCTCTGAGGACGATTCACAAATCCTTCAGGAACAGCTTGAGCTGAGGCTCTTGTTCCCTGAGGATGGCCCGAGGAGGAGCAGCCTGAAAGGTGGTGAGGTTGGTGCTTCCCCAGGGACATGGAGCTAATGAGAGCCAAGAAGGCTCATCCTCTGGGTCTAGCAGAGGCTGCTCATGGGGAAGAAGATGCCAGGCTGTTTGTTGACAGGCCTGATGGACTGTCCTGTCTAAGGGACTTACTCCTGGGAAGCAATGAGTACGAGCACCTCCCCATTGTCACTGCAGGGAACCAGCCTCCCTCCCACCTCCCTGCTCACTGGTGGGGACCTATTGGCTATGAGCAATTGTGTCTTGCTTGGGAGCAATCTTGCCATCCTGGAATTTTCACGTAAAGGTGTTTATATTTTGCTCTCTGCAGATTCCCCTCCACCCCTGTGCTCCATGTACTTTCTGAATTGTAGAAAGTCCCTGCACTTACCTTGATACCAATCAGATAAGTCTGTGGCAGAGCCTGGGAATTTTGTTTAAGATGAATGGGCAGGAATTTAAAAGGGAGAAAAATTCAATGTAGAAATTTCTAGAAAATGTAAAACTATGAAGACAAAAAGCAGGTCAGTGGTTGATTGAGACTGAGTGAGTTAATGGGCTAACTATACATAGACATGAAGGAATGTTTTGAGGGAGATGGAAATGTCAAGCCCTGGATTTTGGTCATGATTGCAGACTGCATATGTAAAAACTCATCAGTCTCTGCCTAGAATGGGTGAGTTTTCTGGCATGTAAATTAAAGTACAATAAATCTGTTAAATTCATATACAGAGAAAGACAGGCACAGCTGGGGACACGGCTGGCTCAGTCCATAAAGTGCTTGCCTCGTAAGCCTGGGCACTTGAGTTCTACACCCAGAACCCACTTACAAAATCTGAACATGTGCTTACAGTTCAGGAAGGTACAGAGAGGTAGATTTCAGGGGTTACTGCCTAGCCAGCCTACCTGAAGCGATGAGGCCAGGCATTCATCACTAAAGATACCCTGCTCAGTAAACAAAGGCAGATGACACCGGATGAATGATGAATGACAATTAAGGTTGAGCTCTGGCCCCAACATACGTGGGTACACACACACACACACACACACACACACACAAAGAAAACAGAGATGAACCCAAATTCTGCATCACAAACTCTGGAGTACTATCACAATATCTTGAGACCAATATAGGAAAATGTTGTCATGAATGGTGCTGATGATGCTGGTAAATCAAAGGATAGTAACAGACAACACCGGAACTGAGTCTAAGTTCTTCAGTTCTTCTTTATAATTATCTCTCTGTCTCTCTCTGTCTCTCTCTTCCCTCCCACCCCCGTGTGTGTGTGTGTGTGTGTGTGTGTGTGTGTGTGTGTGTGTATGAGCTTACCATGGCCCAACTATAGAAGTCAAATGACTACCTCATGTGTCAGTCCTCATTTTCTATCTTATTTAAGATCGGGTCTCTTGTTTGATCTTCTGTGTGCTAGGGAAGCTGGCCTGGGAGCTTCCCAGGACTCTCCTGTCTCTGCCTCCCATCTCAGCATAGGTGTACTGGCTTGCAGATGTATTCTGTCATGTCTAGGTTTCACATGGATTCTGGGATTCTCATGCTTGTGCAGAAAGCACTTTATTCACTGAGCCACCTTCTCAGACTTGAGACAAATTCTTATACCCATTTCTTATCATCTTTTACTCCTGCTTCATGCTGTGCACACTGTCATCCTTATTTTGCACATAGGAAAACTGAGGCTTGAGAGACCCAATGATTTCCTTCTAAGAACATCTGCTTTCCTTACCACTGTGAGAAAGTACCTCATGAAGCAACCTAGGAAAGGAACATTTATTTTGGCTCATGGTTTCAGAAGATAACGATGGGGAAAGCAGCTCAGTTCATAGTGTTCCCATCATGTGGCAGTGGAGCTGTGATTCAGGCTGGTTACATCGTGGTGGATCAGGACACAGAAAGAGCATGATAGGAATCAGGGGCAGGTATAACCTTTAAAGTCCTGCCCTCAGTAAACTACAGCCAGCCTCTGCCTCCTAAGGACTTCATAGTATTTGAAAAAGCATGACCAGCTGGGACTCAAGCACTCAACGCATGAACCTATGGGTGACATTCCACATTCAAACTGTAATAAAAGGGAGTATGGGATGTGAACCCAAGGAGATAAACGCTGAGAATGCACTCCCCTGCTTATGCGTGAACCACTGAAATGGGTTTGTTGCATGATGCTTGGAGTCCAACGCAAGCTTAACTTCAGAATGCCCAGTTGCTTACACTCTAGCACCAATATTTGGCTTTCCAAGACTGTTTTTATAGTGGTAGAGTAAAGATGAAATTGCCTAGCTCATAAAGTTCTGAGAAGAAAGAAATTAAACGGAGCAAAAAACGTCAGCTTAATCCCATAGGCAGTGTTCCTCCACTAAATGGAGATGCAGGCAAGCTGGAGTAGACGAGCCCTTAGCCTAGGGGTGCGCGCCTTAAACAAGCTTAGAAAGTATTGTCTAGTCTAACAACTGCAAACATTGCAATAATTTGTCATTTTCTAATGATCGCCCTGTGTTTGTCTGTAGTAAGCATTAGGAGATTGCCTGAGATATCACACCACCAGAATGAGCTATTCTCCTAACCAGCAAGCGTGCAGACTAAGAACTGTAATAGAGTGTTTGAGGCAGCGCAGGAATAGCTGTGTCTTAACTGGCCCCTTCTACGGTGGCACAAAGAAAGAGATCGCTGTCATATAGAGAGTCAGGACACGCGTGAGCACAAAAGAGCCGATATCCAACCCACACGTCACAGAAGCCTCCTCCTCACTGAAGTCTGTTGCTTTTGTGTTACCAACATCTGCTGAAATTTAGAGAGAGAGTGTTTCCAGATTATCAGGGCAGCAGAAACCTTTGTTTTTCTCGAAGACCCTTTATTTGTTTAGGGATCTCGGTGCCCCCCTCCCTTCAGCCGGTGCTCCTTCAAAATCCCGAAGGCTCCATGATTCTCAGTGTGGAACTCTCCGGGTGCCTCTACTGCCATTCCCTCCCCAGGCTAACTCTCAGAAGCTGCCATGCAAAATATGGCTTCTCGGGGACTGTGGGACCCAGCAACTCTGCATGTGACATCCTCTGCATATCCCCTGTAGTGAGGAAGCAGCCATTTGTGAAAGGCTCTTCTACCTGGAGTGTCATTGGGCTGCGGGCACAAGGAAGTTAGGTATTTGCAAAATTACTTTAATTTAAGTAGGCAGAGGGCCTCATCTTGCCCCCTCTTTATTTCTCTTTTAAACTCCCAGAAGCGCGTGGCTCCTGGCTAAAAGGGAATAGTACATTTTCTTTCCCCTGATTTTTTTTTTCCAGTTCAGGGGGAGAGAGTCAGTGGAAGGTGACGTCTGTGCTGCAAGCTTCATTAGGGGCTGGCAGGAGATGGAGCCAGCTAGCGACTCAGGAGCTCCTTTCTTTTCAATTTTAAATTGCTGAAGTTAAGGGCAGTAACTTAGAAAATGGTTCTTCTAATTCTTAATAATGACTCTCCACCTTCCTCAGTGGGATTGCAAATAGATCAGGGAAGAAAGACACATTGAAGGGCAGGACCTGGAATATTGTAATTCTTTCTAAAGCATGGACTTAGGAAGGGAGAGGTGGGCAGGATGGTAAGAGTTCATGGTCATTGGCAGACACACCAGTGGGATACAGGCAGGCTTCTTTCTAACATCTCATTACGTGGGAAGGGGGCTCTGCATTTTATACGGACATGTGGTAATTTATAAATTACCTGATTCGTCGTTCAGCTGGTATTCTTCCAATTGCTTTAATAGACCATAAAAATGGTAATGCCACGGTGAACCGTTAAATGCTCAGCTATTTAGCTCAGCAGCCCTCCTCATTTAATAGTTTTGCTCATTTAGAGTGTGCAGTTTGTAACCAAGTAAATCTAATCTTGAAGGGTATTGGGGGAGCATTACCACCTCCAGGAGGCCTGGACACACTTTTGTAGAAGGAACATTACTGACATCTACCAAGACACTTCGCACATCTGCTCATGAAGTCGGGATCTCAGAATGGCTAATATGCTTGACTTTTTTCCCCTCCCCAGTTCTGGGATTGAATCTCAGGCCTTTGTGCATGGGAAAAAAAAATACTCTACTATTGAGCTATGATACAGCCCTCTCTCTACTTTATTATGAGGCAGACTTTCACAAAGGTGTCCACTCTGGTCTGAAAACTCCCTCTGTAGCCAGGTTAACCATAAACTTAGAATCCTCCAGCCACAGGCTTCAGGATGACAAGTCTGTACTACCAGGTCAGGAAAGTGTTGCTTTTAAAAACATGAGAAAATGCAAGATTCTTTATTTTCCCTACCCTTTGGTCCGCATGGTTAATATTGATCATCAACTTAATGAGACCCGGAATCACCTAGGAGACAAATCTCTAGCCATAACTCGGAGGTATTATCTAGATTAGGTTAACTGAGAACACTCCACCCTGTGGGCAGCACCATTCTATGGTCTGGGGTCCTGAACTGAATAGAAACAGAGAAAGCAAGCAGAGCACCCACATGCATTCCTTTCTCTGCTTCATTTCTAGGGACACGCTGTGACTAGTTCCCTTGTGCTCCTGCGCCATGCCCTCTCGCATGATGGACTGAACTCTCTCAGACAGTGAGCCAAAACGAACTCTTGCTTTTTAAATTGCTTTTGTCAGGTATTTTGCCACAGCAATGGGAAAAGAAACTATTATATGCTTGTTTCTTTGTCCTCCACAGGAGCCAGGTACACCAGCGTGCGTGGCAATGTGTATTAACAGGGAACGTGGCCCCACCTAGGCCTGTGGCTAGAGTAGATGCTGGCACTGGAGGTCAGCGGTGTTGTAGCTTCATAGGAACGCTATACTAACTCTAGGTCACCATTTGATCCCTGTTTCTTACTCTGTGTACTCATTCCTGTTAAAGACTTCGTTTCCATTTTATTTTGATCAACAACACCTACACAAACATTATAATAAGCAGCAGGTAAAATAAATTCTGCAGAGATTTGGGCTGAGATGGCAACTCCCTTTAGATGCTCTCCTGAGTGCTGGGTAGCTCACTGAAGGTATCCGAAAAGGGAACCTTTGAGCTGGTAACACTGTGCTCATCCATATGAAGACAGAGCCTTGGAACACTAATTAGGAATCGTGTTTAGAAATATAAAGGCATTGTAAAGAGTTTGGGATGGAGTAGTGTCAGTCTGAAAAGAGGAAGAGTAGTATAAGCAATGTTGCCTGTGTGTCAGTGTGTTGGGCTCTATGAGGCCTATTGTCTGAGACCAAGCCAGGCTCGATTTCTGAGACCTGTCTTTCTTCCACATAGCATAGTGGTGACTCAACATAGCCTGCTCTAAGAACAGCTCTACCTAGCAACTGCCATGTAACAGAACTCCGAACTCCGCTGGCCCGTGGCTCTCACACCACTTTATTCCTCCCTCCTACGTAAGCTCACCCCATCCCGCGTACCGCCCCCTCCCCCTCGGCCTATTTAAGGGGCTGACTTGTTCAGTAAAATGAGTTCCTGCTTCAACAGTTCTCCCGACTCGGTGTGTGTCTTTTCTCCTGGTGGGGAGGGGTCGGGCCGCTGATACTCACCATCCCGCTCAGCTCCGAGGGGGACAGGCTGGTCCCGCTGCCCCTCAACAACTCGTTCTGTCCGGACGCCCGACATCAGTGGAGGCCAGAGGCTATCTCTACTATCCTCCCTTAGCCTGTGGGGCTGTCCTAGAGCTAAGAGAGCATTTAAGCCTGCTTTGAACCCCAGAATTCTCACTCTGAGAGTGGAAGTCATTCAGCTGATACTCCTTCCTTGCTCTGACAAGTCACAGCTATGTGGCCTGCATTTACTGCACGGCACTGGCACAGCCTCTTCAAAGGCACCACCCCCTCAATGGTTTGCCACCTGGCAATGTTTACCTGACACTGAGGCCCCAAGCAAGGGGCTCCCTACTCCTTATATGACCTTAAAAGTTCTCTTCCTGTGAAACTCCTGTCTATGCAAAAGAGGATTCTCTAACTCTGGCCTCAGCCAATGACAATAAGACCACTGAGGTCTAGGTTATGAACCTCTCCACATGCAAAAATGGGGCTGTCATACCTGTACTGCCCTAACCAATAGGCCTTCCCTGGGTGCAAGCACCCTTCCCCCTTTTTCTATAAATGTGACCACCATTCTCTCAATAAACTGAGCTCCATCCACTGACATGCCTTCAGGGAATTCTTTGCTTCCTGGTGGGCTCTTGGAGCCTCCTGTCTCCTAGGGAAGACACACCTGGAATCATGGCCACAACCTGTGTTTTTGCTTTTTTCCTCAAAGCTGAGCCAGTGGCAGACAGCTTAGCTGCTTTCCAGGGAGGAGAGCACATGAAGAAATCCAACATCAGCCTGCTAGTCTTTATTCATTTGTTTACTTATTTGTTTACCTGTTTATTAAGGCAGAGCCTCTCCATGCCCTGAAGCTCATCAAGCAGGCTAAGCTGGGAGGCCAGTGACTCCTAAGGCTCCTCCTATCTCTGTCCCCCTGGTCCTGGAACTACAAACATAGATTACTACACTTACCTTTCCATTTTAATGTGGGTTCTAGGAATCAAACTCAGAGCCTTTTACTTACAAAGCATGCTTTACCAACTTACTTTACCAACTGAGCTATCTCCCGACCCCACAAACAGTATTGTGTTGTAGTGGGTAGGCTTCCAAGATGACATTCCAAATCTCCACGATCCATTGACCCATGTGTTCATATAATTTTATCACCATGAGTGTGAGATAGACCTGTAAAGAGAATAGGCTATCAATGATTTTGAACTGAGATTATTTCAGGTGAACCTGAGATAATCAGCCAAATTTCACAATAAAATGTATCATCCTTGTGTCAGCAAAGAAAGACAATGGTCTATGGTTCATTGTAGAAATATACAGAGGTAGCCCTAGGAGTACAGGGTTTTGGTCCTATACCCATTAGAGACTGCTTGCTTTCTGATGAGAAAGAGAAAGAAAAGGTGTAAATTTGGATGGGTAGGGAGATGGGGAGGATCCAAGAGGAGTTGGGGTAAGGAAGCCATGACCAGAACATATATGAAAACAATCTAGTTTTAGTAAAATTAAATAAACAAAAATAAAGTAACTGGATTCTTTGAACATCCTTGGGCTTAAAAGAACAGCTTATGATATGATTTAAGACTGAATAACACTTTGACTTCAGACTTTGAGCAGAAGATCTAGGCACATTGTATGTACATTTCCAACTACTTGACCTGGGAAATCACAAACGACTATTGTTCCAGTGGGCACAAAAAGGTAATACACCTTTAAACTAACTAGAAGGTGATTGCCTTAGAAGATCAAATTTAAATAATCAATGTAAACAGAAAATATGTAGTTTTTTGAGTCATCTGTATTACCTCCTTCAGGGTCAAAGGAGCAACATGGAGGAGGGGGCTGGAGGATTCCCTGGTATGGGACCTGGCTACATACTTGCACTTAAGTCTGAGATGTTTTCTTTTTTAACCATCACAGCTTTTGGAGAACATACGTTAGGCCAGCGTGTGGACTCAATCCAATCTTTGTAGGCCTCAGCACCTCATTAGGCTGCTAGTTCCCCAGCCTGTAACTTCTGGCTTCCACATTGTGCTTTTTAAACCCAAGAGGGAAACTTTTCTAGTCCTGTTAGGTGAGTGGGGATGGAAGACTTGCTATTCATTTTATCCATAGAATAAATCACACAAACTGAATAGACACAGCAAAGATAAAGCCAAAGCTAAAATATATTTTGCTCAAAGTCATGCTAGACCAAAAACAATTCACAGAGATTGAAATGGATATTTTTTTCTTGAGTTTTATGACCTGAAAGATTTACAGGCCATGACTTACAAAGCCTATTTAAGTTATGTACAAGAATGCCCTAAGTTTTAGCAATGAAAGATCATGTTGCCTTCAACTTTACTGGTGGTGAGAAAAGACAGAGATAGGGAAAAGGAGAAGGAAGATGATGGAGAGGAGAGGCAAGAAGAGGAGAGGAAGAGAGGAGAAGAGAGGAGAGAAGAGTCCTATATACATCTAAAACAAGATAGGTTTGCCTAAAACAAATGTGTGTGAATTGTATTAATTGTCAGCTCTAGGATACACATTATAAGCACTCATGTATCTATTGTATTTGTCTTTCAACATTTTCCTGTTTTAAAATTTTCTTACTGAAATACAGAATGGCAATGGCACTCGTGGTTTAGTTCTATGTGCATATCCACAAAACAGCTTTCTGTCTTCTTCCACAGGCTTTGCTCTAATCATTTGGTGTGGAAGCTTCTCACAGAGCCTCTTCCCGTTACTCACATTCTGTACTCCATCCCTTCATTCTGTGATGACTGTTTTCCTCTAACTCCCTTCTCCTTAGAACATGACTATCTGCTCTCTGTTTTTAATGTAATTTTATGTCTCAGCAGCGTAGGTTTATTTTGGCTGTCTCTTTTCACTGATGTCTCATTTAATAAATCATAAACCGTCCCCAGCCTCTGAGATGGAAGCCCAGCCAATTGCCGTTCAATTTCTCATTAGGGCGGGAGCGTCTGTAACTTCCTCCTGCTAGCCTGCCAGGAAATGACTTTGCGTTTAGTGATGGTGGCCTGAAGTTACAGTGATTTAGATCCAACTCTATTTGACTCACTTTGATCCGAGCTTCTTAACATAATTTTCAAGTGTTTGACCCAATCAAGATCACAAAGTGGAAAATTTGAGAAAATCTGATTCACTGGGAGGATTTTTTTTTCTTTAGAACTCTTGAAAAGTGTTTTAAAAAGTGACATTGTACTGGGGACTTTTCATGTATAAGACAAGACAGGCAACTGGAAAGGCAGCTTGGTGTTACTGCAGCCAGAGAATACACTGGGACAGGTAGAGAAACACAGACCTGAAGAAAGAAGCAAGAGGCTGACCTTAGCCAACAGCTTTCCTCTCCCAGGGATCTTTTGCCTGAGCATCTCTGGAAGTCTTTGGAAGTCCATGAGGTTGGCACATGGGCTCCTAGAGTTGAAGAGATCTCCACTGGTATGCTCACTCACTCCTGCAAGCCTACAACAGTGCTCGGAGAGCAGAGCCAGTCCCAGGTTACAGCTTCAAAAGCTGGTGCATCAGGCACATGACCAACTGAGCCACCTCCATGTGCTGTAGAACAACTTTAAGAGTAGATTCAGGGATCCCAGTGGTGGTGGTGCATACCAGTTCTTGGGAGGGAGAAGCAGGTGGATTGTTGGGACTTTGAGGCCAGCCTGGTCAACAGA
Organism: Cricetomys ansorgei; assembly: GCA_026225945.1. Taxonomy (NCBI): domain Eukaryota; kingdom Metazoa; phylum Chordata; class Mammalia; order Rodentia; family Nesomyidae; genus Cricetomys; species Cricetomys ansorgei. The sequence continues at coordinate 1,159,941 of JAMJFZ010004061.1, read as the reverse complement.
GTTCATTCCAAGGCAACCAGAGTTACAACAGAGAAATCCTGTCTCAAAAAAATAAACAAAAAGAAACAAAAAAGGAGAGAGAGAGAGAGTAGATTCCAGGAAATGACAAGACAACAGATTTTCATTGGAAAACAAACCAAAGAGGAATGAGAAAGAGAGAGAGACAGAGAGACAGAGAGACAGAGAGAGACAGAGCATGTTTACTACCCAGTGTTAACAGCAGGCAGAGATGACCCTCTTCTGTGCAAGAGATGAAGTTTTCATTGCATGTGTGATTTCTTTTCCACAAGTTCACAGATACTGATTCATGTATCACTTTCCCAAAAAAAAAGTGGAATCCTCTCTGAGGCTAGGCATATACATCCAACCATCTTCCGTCCCCGACCCCTCCATCCTTCTGCTCCTCAAACCCCCATTTTCAGAAAATCAAGCATCGTTTTTAGGCTGTCATATACAAACCCCATTCACACAAATGCTAAAGCTACATTTTGGTTTGTTTTTTAATTGAGATATAAATTAAATACATCAAAAGGATGCGTATGACATGTGGTCCAGAGCTCTAAAAACGGACCTGCCGTAACAGAGCTTGTTACCAAGGCTTACAAGCTGAGTTTGATGACTAAGTCCCACATGGAAGATTGCAGGAACTGACTTCCACAGGTTGTTCTCTAATCTCTATAAACACCATGACCCGTGCGGTGGTGTCCATAAATAAATAAAATAGTGACAGACTTCTGAGAGTTTTCACAAACACAATAAAACAGCAACAAGAATTCAAACTCTAAGACAGACTCCTCAATCCCGCCATCCCCTCATCCCCTCACCCCTCACCCCTTCACCCCCTTATGCTTTCACCCCTCAACCCCTAATCACCTCATCTTTTCATCCTTCATCCCCTCATCCCTTCACTCATTCATCCCTCCATCCCCTTCATCTCCTCATCCCCTCACCCCCTCACCCCTTCATTCCCTCATGCCTCACCCCTCCATCCCCTCATCCCCTCAACCCCTCACCCCCTCACCCTTTCATCCCCTCATGCCTCACCCCTTCATCCCCTCATCCCCTCACCCCCTCACTCCCTCACCCCTCCATCCCCTCCCACCCTCATCCCCTCACCCTTCCTCTCTTCATTCCCTCACCCCCTCATGCCTCATCCTTCGTCTCTTCATCCCCTTACCCCCTCATCCCTTCATCCTTTTATGCCTCACCCCTCACCCCCTCATGGCCTCACCCCTCATCCCCTCACCCATCACCCTTCATCCACTCATCCCTCCATCCAGTTCTCCTCAGAATCTAGTATCTACTAATATGTTGTGTCCGTGTAATTAGCTTTTCAAAAAGATGCAATGGGAACATAATTGTGAATATATAACACAACATCAATATGAAACCTGACAGTTTATACCTTCGACGGTTTTAATTAAACAATGCATTTAAGTTGTTTTTATATCACTACCTTCATATCTGTTGCTTAATAGTATTCCATGGTACAAATACACCGCATTTATAGTCTCTTCTTTCACCACAGAAGACATTTAGGTAATAAATGAAATGATTGCAAAATTCATATGTGACTTTTTAGTGAGAATATGCCCTTTCATTTTACTTGAGGAAGCTACTAAAAATAAAATTTCTGGGATCACTATGTCATAAGGGCTGAGCTCACATCCTTGTGCATGCTGCACATGTGCTTGTAACACTGACTGCATCGCCAGTCTTCTTTTACTCTTTATTTTGAATCAGAGTCTCAGTAACTTGTCCACTCTGACCTTGAACTTGTAGTCCTCTGGCTTGGGCTTTCCAGGTAACTGAGATAACAGGACTGTGATATACCAAGCTCAGATTAATATTTTATTTCTTAAAAATAGGATAAATACCTAAGGGAAGAGTAATAAAATTAGGCTTAGCAAACATGAGTAAATGGGCCATAGGTGATACTCATAAATTTCTGTATCTCCTTATCATGTTTAATATGTTTCATTTAAAAGCGAATCTTACAAGTTCTATAACATAAGTCAACATAACAATAGAGATCATTTATGAAATACCGATCCTGTGAAAGTGTACGCATGGATTCATTGCTGGTACGTCCTTCTTAACTCATTGGCAATGATTCTGTCTGCACCACTGAAACCCTTTAATGTTCATGTGATTATAATTGGATTGATGTCACCCCTTAGCTGACAAGGTTGCCTGGTGAAATGAGGCAAACCCCACTAACATTTCACTCTGGTGCCCACAAAAGGATCTTTCCTTCTTCTAATCCTCACCCCAAAGTCCTCCCACTTTACCAAAGTGTAAAGTTTGCATGGTTATATCTTTCCTAGCCTCAATTTTTCTACAAAGAGCTCTCTACCCAGTGGGGACCTTGTTCCCACGAGTTCTAGTTTCACTCTGTTGCTGGGATCAAACTATCTGAACAGAAACAGTTCGGAGGAAGGAAGTGCTTCCAGGTCCTGGTCCATCATAGAGGGAAGTCAGTGCTGGAGCCCCAGTGGAAACGTGAAACGGAAAACATGGAAGAGCGTTGGTCACTGGCTTGCTCACAGGTTCTTGCTCAGCCACTTTTCTTTATAACAATCAACAATCAAGACAATTTCTTGGGGACATGCCCACAGGCCAACCTCTCAGGTGACTCTAGACCGTGTCTAGGACACAAGGCAGCAGTGTCTGCTGTGTCTAGAGGTTATGATACTACCACACGACTCTCATTCTGGCCATGTTGAGAAAAATGTGTCCAAGAGAAGTAAGCTCTAGGGTCTGAGCTCAGCATTGACATGGATGATCAGAGATGAGGAGGTACAGGGGGGAGGGGAACCTGAACCAGAAGCCTAAAGAACGGCAGCCAGGAAACTTTCTGGCAGAAAAGGCATTTCTCAAGTGCTTTTGGATTAAGTTTCAGAATGACATTAGCTATGGCGGTGATAAATGATCTTTTAAACTTACAAAGCATTCATCAGCTGAACACTCAGGCCCTTCAGGTAATGCAGAGAGGGAGCGTTGACTAGAAACGTGAAATATGGGCCAGTTCACCATCTACTAACTAAAATGTTTCATCTGGTAATCACTGTGGAGCAAGATTTATTTTGGGTTTCACAAACATCTTTTTAATTTAAATTAGATTTAAGGGATACTCTCCCCTCTCTCCATCATCTGACTTCCTAGAGTTTAGCATTTGCTAGACTCTTTTTCCATTAACCCTCTCGTCGTCTTCCTGAAATTAATTGTTTCCCAAAGTAAATTCAATGTAGCACCGAGCAGTTATTGAAAGCACTGGAAGTTTGGGTTAGTGATATGCTTCATAGGGAACCTGCTAAGGTTTTGAAGGACATATGAATAAATGTGATGAAGATTAGATTTCTGATAAGGTACCCAAGTTGACGTAAAACTTTCTATGTTGCTGAGGATGACCTTGCACTTCTGATAGTCCCACCTCTACCTCCTGATTTATGAAAAGATGGAGATGGAACCCATAATCCCATGCTAGGCAAGCACTCCACCAACTCAGCTCAGTTGGTTGGGAAACATGAGACCCTGTCTCAAAAATAAAATAAAATGACAACAAAATTTAAAAAAAAAAAAACCACCCAGATCTTATTTTCTCAACATTGTCCTACATATCTTGATTTGTATGACAAAGCTCATCTTGGTTGCATGATTTTATTGTGGACTCATTCTTCTTGGTTTGTCTGCTTCTGCCCACTCAGTCCAGACACAGTCATATGCTCCTTTCCCTCTAAGCCCAAGGCATTCCTTTGCTGCTTCTGTGGGCTGCGATGCAGGGAAGAGGGGTGGAAGAATAGCAACAGTCTGAGAGTGCTCTGGAGAGTAGGGTCTAAATCACACAGGGCTTGTCCCCATATAATGGTGAGGATTGCAAAACTTAGAAACTCCAAGTTCCCACTGAGTTCTGTGATGTGTGTGCCTGGGACAGAGCCAGACAGCATTACAGGAATGCTTTCCTCTGTCCCAAAATGAAATGGAGCACATTCTTAATCAAGTTGCTCATCTGCTACATGCAGGGCAATCCATTTAGCAGAGCTGTAAACCAGCTTGTCTGTGGAGGGTGGTAGACAGAACAAATGCCACCTGAAACCTCATGTGAACATCTGATCAGTTTTAGGTACATGAAACTGGATGAAGGAAAAACAAAACCAGCAGCTGAAAGAGACATCCTGTGAATGTCCTTCACAGACTTGGATGTTTGAGCATGCAGTCCCTAGGTAGGATCTTATCTGGAAGCTACGCATCCTTTGAGACACAGGGCCTAGCTGACAAAAATAGGCTACCGGGACCAGTCCAAGAAAGTTCTGCCACCCTGGGTTCCACTCTAGCAAGTCTGCTTCCTGATCCATCAAGATGTGCACAAAGTTACACTGAAAGCGCCTGTCACTAGCCACACTAGCCACCATGCCTTCCCTGTCACCATAGGTTAAGTCACTCTAGACACTGTGTCATTCCGACATTGTGGACCACACCTTTGAAAACTGGGGCTCAAATTAAATTTCTCCTCTGGAAAGCTTTCCTGGCAGGTATTTTGTCTCAGTAGTGAGAAAAGTAATTAACGTAGAGTGTAAATTGAATACCTGCCACTTACTTGTGATTTTGCAAAGAACTGATACTCTGTGAGCACTTGTTCTTAGTCATACAAGACACAGAATGAACCATAGGGTTTACATTTTTCCTTCCTTCCTTCCTTCCTTCCTTCCTTCCTTCCTTCCTTCCTTCCTTCCTTCCTCCCTTCCATCCTTCTTTCCTTCCTTCCTTCATTTTGGCTTTTAAGACAGGATTTCTCTGTGTAGCCCAGGCTGTTCTGGAACTTACTCTGTACACCAGGCTGGCCTTAAACTCAGAGATCCTCCTGTCTCTGCATCCTGAGTGCTGAGATCAAAAGCATGTGTCATCATACCCAGCTGAGGGTTGAAATTTCTTGATATAGCATCTAGATATGTGACAAAGTGCTCACTCAGCTACATTGTTTGCCTGGCATATTTCTGACACTGAATATGCATTTTAGTGAGTGAAAGCACAAATATGAATGGTTTTTAGTCACCAGAAAGAGCTATGTGCATATGCTTCCAAGGTCCTCAGCTGGAAATGCAGAAGTCTCACAGTATACATGGCTTCTCTCAAAGGGCAAGTCTTCAGAAACAGATGCTGAGACGGAGTTTGATCATCAAGTTACTGATTAGAGATCAATACTTACAAAAAGAAGCTGATGAAGCCATATTGAAAAAAAAAGAAAGTAATACTACAATGCAATCCCAACAAGGCAAAGGATTCCAAAGAGATGGTCCCTGTGGGTGGGGCCACATGTTGCAAGTTGGGCTGTCATGGCCAGGCTTCTTTGGGATTAGGGTTGTGCCCAAAGGATAAGGTCTCACTCCTGGAGACTCTGCTAAACTGAAGCAGACCCTGAAAGTGGGAACAAAGGATGGCTCCTGGTGAGCACACTGCTGGAATGCAAGGCCTGAGTCAAAAGGATATCGCAGATGCATCTGTATCTACATCCCCATGAGAAACATAGAGCAGGGTCAGGGAATCAGGGGAACAGAAAATTCAAAGCCACTTCCCTGGGACTGATAGGCCAAAGGCGGCATTTGTTAGAGATACAAGAGGAAAAGAAATGACAAAAAGTAAACACAAGAACCTCTTATGTTATACCATTTCTAGTCACAATAATAATAGCATTTGCATGAAATGGCAACATTTTTAAGCAGATAAAACAAACCTCCTGGTTATCTCTGATGATTGATACTGGTTGCCACACTGACAAGATCTAGACTCACTAGAAGATAAGCCTCTGAGCATCCCTACCAGGGATTATGTCAGTTGAAATAGGAAGACACACATAATGTTGGACTGAGATCCTGGACTGAATATAAAGGAGAATGTGTGCTGAGCCCTGCATTCACCTGTCTCTGCTTCCTGATTGTGGATTCATTGTGAGCAGCTGCCCCAGGCACCTGGTGCCAGGCCTTCCCAGTCATGGTTGTTTGTATCCTTGAACTATGAACCAAAGAAAACCTTTCGTCCTTAAGTAATTTTTACTAGGCACAAGGACAAGTAACTAATGCAGTGTCCCAAAGAGAATAAAGGAAGGATTTAAACTGAACAGAGAAAGCAAGCTAATTACAGATACCTGAAGAATGACTAAGGACATTACAGCAGCCTGGGATCAAGTCCTAAATTCTGTGGTCACACAGTACAAGTAAGCCAACTAACTTCATAATAATTTATTTATTGACTGATATACTTATTTATTTTATGTGTATAGGTGTTTTGTCTACATGTATGTAAGTACGCTCCATGCACACAATGCCCATGGAAGCCAGAAGTAGGTGTCAGATATCATAGCTCTAGAGTTCCTGATAGGTGTAAGCCACCATGTAGGTGCTAGGAACTGAACACAGGTTCTGTTAACTATGAAACCATCACTCCAGCCCTCACCTTCTTAATATCTCTGTGGTGCTTGGGTGTTGCAAATATAATGCCTGGATAACCAACTGTCACCTACCTATCAAAGAAATTGAGCTAAGCACTGTGTCTGCTATATGATACTCATTCAACAAAATTTACTACAGGTATCATTCACATCATATCCTGAGTTTTCTGCAATTCTTTGCTGAGGAGATATTTTAATTAATACCAAACTTTGCTTCCTACCAAACACATATACTATGTATCACTTAAATTTGATGCCTGGAAGATAGAGAGATGGCTTTGTATTTAAGAGTGTTTGGTACTCTCGAAAGGACCAGGATTAAAAATCGTATATCAGACATCTCATATAACTCATATAACTCTATCCCCAGGGAGATTCATTGCTTCTGACCTCCATGGACACCTTAACTCCTACCCAGACCATCCTGTGCATAAAAATTAATGTTTATAAGCATATCAAATGAAGTATTAATAAAACACATATTTCAAGGAGCAGTTAGATTGTTCGGCAAGTAGAAGTGCTCGTGGCCCAGCCTGGCAACCTGATCATGGGATCCACATGGTGGAAAGAGAAAACTACATTCCACACATTATTTTCTTACCTCCATGTGGACACTGTTAAATAAAAGCATGTAATAATGTAAAAACATGTATTTTGAACTGCATGTAGAAATTTGAGTATTACCTCTAATGTTCTACATTGTCTCTATTAACCTTCATTCAGTCATGAGCTACAGACTCCTCTAAGACATTGTTCTATAGATACAAAGACAGAAATTGGGTGTTCTGAAAAGGTTCAGTGTGTAAAAACACCTGCTGAGCAATCACAAGGACCCAAGGCCACACCCCAGCACCCACATATATCAACCACAGTTATAACCTCAGAATGAGGAGCAGGAGGATCACTGGGACTTCCCAACTGACAAACCTAGCACAGGGCAGTGAGAGACCCTGTCTCAGGGGGATAAGAGAGAATAATAGAGCAGGACACCCAATATCCTCTCTGGTCTCTTCATATATCCACCACACATACACATACAGTGAGAGAGAGAGAAAGAGACAGAGACAGAGACAGAGAGACAGAGAGACAGAGAGACAGAGGTGGGGGACAAACAAGTTAACCATATTGTCTCATAAAGAATTACAGACCACAAGCACGAGAAATTATCGGAGCAATTCTCTTCCATGGTGAAGAATCTGACTGTTTAATTTTATTAGGCTGAGGTTACCCAGTTACTTTTGGCCCTATGACCCTTATTTTTCATAAGCAGATTTATTAATTGTGACTTTTAAGATCATAAGCAACAGAAACACAACTCTAACACACTTAGGCAAATAAATTGACATATTGCACTCAGTAATTGCCTTGACTGGGGATGAAGTTCAAACATATTTGGATCCAGTGATCAAATGATGTCAGTTGTCAATCTGTCTACTGTGCTTTCACTTTACACAATTAATTTCTAGGAAGGCCCTCTCTGTGTGTTTAAAGCGCAAACAGCTTCAATTCCAAACTTTTGATTGGAATGGAAATCCTTAGCAGGGAGGAGATGAAAGCTGGCTGTTTATTTTATAACTTTTAGAGCTGTCATTGCAGCTTCTCAGTAGCCCAGATGGGTCATCACTAGGACCTGAATGCAGTGGTTCAGGTGGCGCCATTGAAGTAAGTCAGATCTCTGTCTCTGGAACTGAGGTGGGATTGCTGGAGCTCTGTGCATTCAAATGTCAAAGGCTCAGGACTGGGGATGTGGCTTGATGATAGAACACTTGCTCAGTGTGCACAAGTTCCTGGTTCCAGTCTCCAGCACTGCAACAAAATACTGTGAGTTGGGGAGTTCACATTAAAACCAACTTGCTAGGAGTTATTGCCAGTGGGAAATAAATTCCTCCAATCTCTTATAAATTTTATAACCCGTGGGGATGAAAGGGTTAAGCCTCCAAAAGCTGCAGAACCAGGAAGGCCATCTGAGATGTCTGTCTTGCCAAACACAGCTCTATGCTGAATTTGCAAAAAGGTCTAATTTCTCCTCTGGAGCTCTGAACAAGGCTATTAAGAGGCCCTTTCAACTTCTCCCTCTGGGAAGCTTTGCAAACAGCTGCACTGAACGGAAAAGCAGAAGAGCACTAAAGCCTTAGGAACCCAGGCTCAGTGCCCTCCAGCAGCCCCAGGCTTTACCAGGCAACCTTCATGTGGATGCAGCAGCATGCAGGATGGTAGGAGACTTGAAGATTCTCAGCAAAACTCAGCTTGGATTGGATGTCTGCCAGGGAGTGCCCTGGGCAGCTTTATCTTGGGATGGAAAATAAGGCTGATATCCAGGAAAAACATAGTGATTTAGTATTGGGTACAGATGGGCTCCTTGGAAAACATATTTTAGTGGTAGAGAGAGGAAGGCTGTTTTCCCAAGTTGGAGGAACACACACCATGAGACTTCTTACTGGGTTTCACTTTGCAAGGGCTGTATTCTGAGATATTGCTGTGCAGGCTTTGTCTGTAAAACAGAATTCATCGCAGGACCATTGCCAGGAAAGGAATGAGCAGAGGGTGGTGTGGTATATGGAGATGTAACTGAACATTGGTGTTCATATCTCACAGACTCACTGTGTCTTCTGGAAAAATCCATTCCCTTTTCTGGGCTTTAATGGTTCTGCAGCTAACTTGGTATTGGGAAGGATTCTGAGACTAGATCTTCACTCTTCAAAAAGAGTACACAGTGGTGACACAAACTTGTATTTCCAGTATACTTGAGAGGTGGAGGCAGGAGAATCCAGACTTAAAGGTCAGCTTTGGTTATATAAGTGAGTTTGAGGCCAGCCTTCGTTACTTGAGAATGTCTCAGAAACCAACTGAACAACACAAATAGTGCTGTTAAAATCACTGCTCTGTGGATGGGTTTTGAGCAGAGAGTTTTACACAGAGTCCTCAGATTCAGGCAGGGTAAAGAAAGAGCTGTGCTCCATGGCCTGTTATAATCTTAAATTGAGAGTTTCTGGGAAGGAAAACAAAATGGCCAGTGTATGTGCTTCTCAACTGGATTTAAAAATCCCCTTCACCTGTGGTTTCATTGAGAATTAGATAAGAATGTAGAACATTTTCTATATTTTAAGAAATGTGGGCATCCTGTTTTTGTGTTGTTTTCTACAGATATTAAAATAACACAACTCCCAGGTATTCAATGATAAATATTAAGTGCAGAGAGTTCTAACACATGAGGTGCCCTTGTGCTTTTACTCTTATTTAAAGCTTAGACATGCGATAGGGAACAAAATTAAATCTCTATCTGGAAACTGAAAACAGAAAAAACATTCAACCAACAAACAAAAAAATAAATAAAAAGAAAAACAGTCATGCAGCACTTTGCTTTAATTTGGTATCCAAGGGAGGGGGTGAATGATGTAAGCCTTTCAAGACGGAAAGGATTCTAGCACTTAAAACCATTGAGTATTTTCCTTTATGCTTAAAGCTAGGTCATTATTTAACCCTTCCCAGTCATTGAAAATATTAGGTAAAAACCAGGCCTGGCAGTGCTCAACTGGACTCCCAGTAGTAGGGAAGCTGAGGCAGAAGGATCAAAATTTCAAGGGTATCTTCAGCTAGGAATCAAGTTTGAGGCTAACCTGGGCTACATGACACCCAGGCTTAAAAAATGAATAAAACAAACAAAAAGAAAGTATTATCCATCTACAACAGACTTCTAAAACATTTAGGATTATGTCTCTTGTTTTTATATAACAAAAGTTAAATATGTGTCTGGAATGCAGCCATTCCATGTGCTGAGGGTCTTAGATTCTAATCTCTCTCTGAAGTGAACTCTGCTGTAGCTTGTAGAATTAATACCTCTCTCTGCTCATATGTCTTTCTTCCCCCTTACTTCTCATCATTTGTCTCCATTCTGAAAGCCCCAAGCTCTCCAAGATGCTAGGGAACCATGTCTAGGGTCCCTGCAGACATAACAGGGCAGGTTTGATTTGAGCTCGTGGCCTTTCAGTTGATGGCATTCTCTTCAGAAATGCTCATTGTTCTTTTTCTTTGGTGTCTTTCAAGGGGATAAGGCACTCCTTGTCAAATAACTCAATTCAACAAGGGAATTGTTGTGAGCAATACTGAGCTAAGTGCAAGAGGAAAGGAGAGATGAGTAAGACAAAGTCCATGTCATTGTGGAGGTCACAGTTAGTGAGTAGGGTAGATCTGGAGGTCAGGCTATGATGCGTACTTTAGAAGCATTCAATATGAAATACCAGGGAGAATGGAGCAGAGAAACTTATGTTCTGAATGGGAAAGGCTCTGTGTAGATTTCTAGAGCAGCTACTTGACTTTGATTGTGAAAGACAAAGGCTTTTTCTTCTCTACTGACAGTAGACAGTCTGTGTGTGATGGTCTATCTTCATCGGCAATTTGGCTGGATTTAGAATCACCATGAAAATACATCTCTGTGAGTGTCTGAGTGTTTCCAGAAAGGTTTAGCTGAAGAGGGAAGGGTCAACCATAATACTGGCATCCTGGCTTGAATACAAAGGGAGAAAGCAAGCCAAGCATTGACAGTCATCTCTCTTTGCTTCCTGACTGTGGATGCACTGTTTCGTAGCTGTGCCCTCCCACCACTTGGGACTGATTGTCCTGTCAAACAGTAAGTCAAAGCACATCTTTCCTTTATAAGTTGATTTTTCTGGGTGTTTTATTACAGAAATGAGAATAGTAACAAGTACAGTGTGCGAAAATATAGGGGGTAGGGCATGCATGGTGCCTTAGTTACTTTTCTAGTGCCACGACCAAAGCAACTCATAAAATCAAGTATTTAATTTGTGGCTTACAGTTCACAGGGTATGTTTCTGATTGTCGTGGCAGGGAATCTGGCAGCAGATAGGCAGAGAGACCTAACTGGAAATGCCATGGGCTTTTGAAACCTCACCCTTACCCCTAAGTGACATACCTCCTTTAACAATAAAACCTTGCCTTCAGATTCTTCCCAAAGAATTAGAAAAGTTGTCGCCAACTGGATGACAAATATTCAGATATATGAGCCCAGGGGACCATTCCCATTCAAACCACCACACATTCCAGAGAATAACAAATGAAGGATTGAGTGGCAGAGATGTTGTCTTTGTGAAAGAGCAGCAAAGAAAAGCACTGAAGAGATTTACATTAGTGTCTGAATGATATTCTAACACAGTTCACATTAAAAAACATGTACTACAAATCTAATAGGTAGTTGGCCTAGTGCTTCAGGCCCAGTCGGGAGAACAGCACCCAGGACACCTGACATGCTACGTGATAAATTTCCTAAGTGAATGTATGAAGAGGCATTGCATGGGTGCTAAATGTGCAATGAGGATCAGAGGAAAGACTTTGAAGAACAGACAGGAAACAGCAAGGAGATCATTCCCAGGACCAATAATTGCATAAAGATATCCTAGCACCCCAGCAAGAGTGATAAACACGGTATGCCCAAGAAGGAGATGAAATGGAGGGTGAGAAATGCAAACTGAGTCTGAAAATTTGATGAGTAGGAAAAAGAAAACTTGGAATGCTTAATTTACTGGAAATTGAATTATGAATTTTTAAAAATTGCAATGAAGTACTTGCCATGCTAACACTGAATGCCCATTTTAGATGGCCTATGATTTGTAGTGTATTTTCAGCACTTATTGCTTCTTATAGTTAAAATATTGCATTTATGCCAAGAGGTGGTGATACATGCCTTTCATCCCAGCACTCAGGAGGCAGAGGCAGGCAAATCTCTGTGAGTTCAAGGCCAGCCTGGTCTACAGAGTGAGTTCCAGGACAGCCAGAGTTACAACAGAGAAACCTTGTCTCAAAAACAAAATATATGTGTGTGTATGTGTGTGTGCGCTTCATATAATATATATAAAATATGTATTATATATTATTATATGTAATATAATATATGTGTTATGTATATAACATGATATATATAATTATATAATATATATACACATATATGCATTTATGTATGTGTGTGTATATATATATATATTGCATTTAACTGTTTATGTTGTGCATGTATGTGTGTGACCATGAGGACAACTTATGGGAGTCAGGTTTCTCCTTCTACCATGTAGATTCTGAGTATTGAACTCACGTCCTCAGGAGTGGTAGCGGGTGACTTCCTTTGTTGGTCCTCTTGTCAGACCTATTCCTTATAATTTTAAGGCAAAATTTGTTCTTAATTTTTTTTGTGGCTTGCTCATATTTATGACTACAAATATATGTAAAAATTGAAACTCAATATTCAATGTAAGACATGCTTTGATCTAGATCAGCCCTGTCTCATAGAACTTGGCGAGATAATGAAGAGTCTCTGCGTGGTGCTATCTCCACGGCATCCAGCCCTCACATGAAGTAAGTACATGTACTGTGGCTGCTACAACGGAAAAATTCCATATTCTGTTGCTCTAATGTTATTTAATTTAAATTTGATCTGAATAGTTGGGTGGTGCCAGTGGCTACCATATTGGATAGCACAGGTCTGTTTTTAAAAAATTGATGAGCTCTACATACATCTTGATAAGAATAATATCTAGAGAAGAAAAATGGTAAGAGTAAATGATTGAGGCAGCTTTCTGGGAGGGACCCTGCTAGGCAAGAATGCAGTCAACTCTTCCCTGGAAATCCTGAGATCAGGTTGCCGGAGAGGGAGAGAGGCAGAACGAATAAATTCTCTCTTCCTGGAATTACCTTCAGTTAGATGGAAAGAGACAAGTTGAACAGAGAAGGGTTTGAAAGCCATAGGAACGAAGCAGCAGCTTTTAAGACAAAACTTCGACCCCAACCTTAGGGCTGGCAAACTGACCTTTGACTGACCTTTGATGGAACAGTCTTGTGAGAGGATTTACACGGGCCAGGGTATGTCGGGAATGAAAATGTGTGCTGAGACAAGCATATCCGGCTTTTGACTTAGCAGCAGCTCTTTCCCGTTTTTTCTCAAAGTAGAATCGAGCCTTTTCTTTGGGGACCTGCCATTTCCACATCCCACACAGTGCTAAAAGGGCTTTAAATCTCAAAACCTGGACTTGGACTGCTCAGGCCTATTGGTAAAAACACCTTACCAACCTACACCTAATAATTAGACCAAGGGTGAACTTAATGAACCAATTAGAGTGTTCTCTAGAATTAGTTGTGGATACTACCTTTTTCTCTGATTTTAAAGGCTAGAAATAGAGCTTTACATGGTCTTGTTCTTTCTTAAAGAGAGGAAACAGCACGAAGACATTGTCACTCAAGTCCCTACATCTGGTTCTGCTAGAATCTACCCTGTGGTGAATTTCTCTTATTTGATGAGCCAATTCTCATTCTCTCTCTCTCTCTCTCTCTCTCTCTCTCTCTCTCTCTCTCTCTCTGTCTCTGTCTCTCTCTCTCTCTCTCTCTCTCTATATATATATATATCTGTATCTGTGTGTGTCTGTTTCTCTGTGTGTGTATGTGTGTGTGTGTGTGTGTGCGCGCATCTTTCCCTCTCTCTCTCTCTCTCTCTCTCTCTCTCTGTAGATCAAATGTTGACATCAGGCATCTTCCTTACTCACTCTTCACTATACTGTTTCGTCTGTTGCTGAACACGGAGGTCACAGATTTCACTAGATTGGCCAGTGAGCCTGCAGGTGCATGCTGACTGTCTAGCTTCTTATGTGGTGGTGTGGATCTAAACTCATGTGCTCATGATTGCATGGTAAGTACATTACCAGCTGGGCTACCCTGTGTCCAGTCTTTTGATTTTTTTTTCATAGAACTTTCCTGGAGTTGGGTTTCTGCTATTCTCAACCAAGAAATAAATACATTGGTTTAAAAAGATATGACTCTCAAGTTTTGATAGACGTTTCTTCATTACTTAAGTCTAAATATTTGTTTTTGACAGATAGATGAAATAATGATTTTAGTTAGTAGTGAATAACTGTGGAACAGAACCATTTTCACTCTATGATTAATTTAATGATATGAGACTTAAAGACAAATGTAGCAGGGACTGAAGATTTCCCCAATATTTTGACAACTATCATATAAGTGACCTTAAAGTCATATGGGAGTGTGTCATCTACTTTGGCATTACTAACACTCAAAGACAGACTCTCCAATAATTGTGACCTCACCAGGATCATCACTCTTAGGCCACTGACACATGGAGAATTAAATTTTGAAATAGGAGTCACGGTCAGAATTTGCCCTTCTGACAGAACCATCAGCAGTCAATTGGCCTTTGCTCCATTCTCTCATCTACTTGTATTGAGAAATCCTTGAAATTCTGAAATAGGTAGTTCTATATGATTGACATCAACCTTAGGAAGAAACCCAACACATTCTTTGGACAGGAGATCTATAAACCTTCTTTGTACACTGTCAAATATGCCACGAATTATTTTTTATATAATACTTTTATTGATAACTTGAGTTTCACACAATGTATCTTTATAGCACTCTCTCCCATTCCTCCCTGTTTCCTCCTCCCACCCCTGTGCCCTCAGAAATAGATAGATAGATAAATAAATAAATAAATAAAGTCTAGCTAATGTGACTGGAACATGGATCACAGGCATCACCACAGATTCTGGAGGCAGCAGGCTGCTCTGATGAAGAACATTCACCAGACCCATACTTTACCAAGCCCAAGCATGACAAAATTCAACCAGAAGTTGGGTCCCACAGCCAAACCTTCAGGCACTCAGATATCACCCAGGTACCCAGACCCTGAGCAGACACCTCAATATCCTGCAAGCACCAGGACACCCTGCAGGTCCTCAGACATCCTACAGGCACCCAGACATCTCGCAGGTATCAGGGCCTCCCACAGACATCTGGACAGATGACAGGCACTAGGACATCCCAAAGGCACAGAGCCTCCCACACGCACCAGGACTTCCTGTGGGCACCAGAACATCTGCAGGCCTCTGAACAGCTAACAGGCACCAGGAAACTCCATGGGAATCATCAGGTCATTGCAAAGGCATTGGTATTTCTCACAGGCTCTAAGGCCTCCGGCAGGGACCAGGACATCTCTCATGCAACTGGACATTTCATAGAAATCATTTGAAGTAGGAAGACCCACTTTTTTTTAAAAATTATGTTTATATGTGTTTGGTCTGTAATGAATGTCTGAATGAGGGTGTCAGATCCCCTGGAACTGGAGTTACAGACAGTTATGAGCTGCCATGTGGGTGCTGGGAATTGAACCCAGATCCTCTGGAAGAGTAGCCAGTGTTCTTAATTGCTAAGCCATCTCTCCAGCCTCATGCAATGAATTCTTAAATATAAGCAAGCAACCCTGTATGAATTTGAATTCTACCCAGATGATCTATATATTTAAGTAACTAAGTGTAGTATATCAAGGTTGACCATTGAAGGATCCATGTCATCTGTGTCATATAAACGTGTTCTCATTAGAAAAGGAAGAATAAATTGAGTAATGAAGAGTCACAGAACATTCAATAATTAAGATACTAGAGAGCTTGAAAATGATCATGAGGTTTCTGAATTGAGTAATCGAGTCTGGTGTTGATAGCCAGCATTATGAAATGGGGCAGACAGAGAGAGGGGAGAGGAAGAAGAGGAAGAAAAATGCAAAACGAGAAGTGGGAGGAGGAGTAGAGAGAGAGTAGAAGAGGAAAAAGAAAAGACAATTAGGGAATGAAGAATGGCATTCAATGAGAAAAAAAAGCTGTATTATAGAGGATTAAAATAAGAGCATAGGGATGAAAATAAGATTTTAAGTTGAATCTATAAAAAGAGGGAAGACAACATTTTTTTTGTCTAGAGATTGAACAAAGGAATATGTTTTAGATACAAATAATCATAATTAGTTATTGATAGCATGATATTAGAAAATGGAGTTCTGAGATAATATGATCGAGCATAAATCTGGACTCCATTATCTTTTTCTAACCATAAAGCTCTTGATCTCAACTGGGAAATTTCTAGGGATCATGTGATAATGTCTATAGCAATGTTTAATCATTTTACATATATATATATATATATATATATATATATATATATATATTAGACATATGAGAGATAGATAAATAGATAGATAGGCAGATAGATACTAGACAGATGATAGATATTTTGGATGTACCTCTAACTATAGATCAGCAGATTTGCTAATGGCAATACATAGATAGGCATATAGACATACAGACAGATAGTACATAGATGATAGATATTTGGGGGGTACTTCTAACTATAGATCATCAGATTTTCTAATGTCAATATGTTTACACACATAGGAAGGTAGATGAGTCATTAGACAGACAGATGACACAGACATGACAAATATATATATATATATGTATATGTATATATATATATATATATAGATATAGATATGCCTTAGCCTCCTTTCATTGCCATGATAAAACATTAAGACTGAGTCAACTTATAAAAGAATGTATTTAATTCATCTCACAGCCTCAGAAGGTTAGAGTTTGTGGTGGTGGAGCACAGAAACAGCTGAGAGCTCACATCTTGATACACAACCATGAGACAGAAAGAGAGAACACAGAGAATCATGAGACTTTTGCAACTTCAAAGCAAACTCCAGTGACACACCTCTTCCAACAAGGCCACACTCCCTAACCTCCTCAGACAGTTCCATCAACTGGGGACCAAGCATTCAAATATCTGAGCCTCTGGAGGCCATTCTCGTTCAAACCATAACAGCATAGATGATTCAGATCCAGATGCAGATGCAAATACATATACAGATATTTGGGGGGCACCTCTAAACAAAATACCAGCAGATTTTAAAATAGAAGTATGCATATGTATAAATAGAGAGAAAGGTAGCTAGCTAAGTCAGTACCTTGGCAGATAGATAGACAAGTATATTTTGATACATAAGCAGATAAGAAAACAGATAAATACATAGATAGCTGAATAGAAAGACAACTACATGTTGATTCATGGATAGTCAGAAATGGAGATAGATAAATGGGTAGTTATATAGATGAGGAATGTTTAGGGGGTATAAAGCAGACTTAATGAAAATATGCGTATACATCCATATACCAAGAGGGAAATAGACAAATCTATAGGTGGATAGATAGATGATAGACAGATGGATGTAAATAAATAAGTAGGTAAATAGATTGGTGGATGGATGGATAGATGGATGAATGGATAGATGGGTAGGCAAGTAGATAGGTGGCATATATTTGGGAGTATCTCTAAGCATAGAACAGCAAATTTACCTATGAAAATATTTATTTGAATGACTGCATATGTTATAGCTCTGTGTTTTCAATTTTCAAGATGCTGTCAATCATATTGAATGGGTCTTCAGAAATATAATTATTTTGTCACCAGACTGTCACAAATGATGTGTGTGTGTGTGTGTGTGTGTGTGTGTGTGTGTGTGTGTGTGTGTGTGTGAGCTTGCATACACACGGAAGTGTGTATGCATGTGTTGTGTGAGAGGCACAAATTTGAACAATTCCTTCTCTAGTCAGACTCAGTCCCTTAATCCTTAACCCTGGCAGCTGCTGGTGCAGATTGTGTTCAGATGAGCAGAGTACTAATAAACAAACTCAGCCCAGGGCTCATGGCATCACAGGGAAGAAAATCACCTATTTTTCTGTAAATAGATTGTGATCAAACAACAGTGACTGAACATTTAGAGGAAAAGACTTGGTGGTCTTTAAACTAAAAAGACAAACACAAGAACACTGAAAAGGACTCAGGCAAGTCCTTTCAAAACAACCAGAGCTTGAAGGTTTGTTCATCAAGCTCTTGACCAGAGTACTAAAGTGTTTCCACCAAGGTTAAAGTCAAAGCAAACCATGAGAAATAGTTCACCAGTGGAAGATCTGTGTGCTGACATCAGAATTAAACACTCTTCCTCCCCCTGTCTTCATGTGTCTGCTGGAAAGGTTTGGGATTTGCCTTTTATGAACTAGCAAAAAGGAAAATAGGAAAATAAGCTACTGCGCATGAGCACTTGCCTGCTGCCCATCAGCCTTGTCTCCTTCAGCCCAGGCAATTGACTTCCACTTGGTAAAGAGGTGATTTTGACATGCTCCTTAGTTGAAAGGTTGGATCTCAGGATGTGGCTAACTATTTAGATCATCATACCCCCGGCCACAGTGATTACTCTGTTCTTGACCCAGGATCTAATAGCTACTTCATTAGTAAGTCAGTTCTAATGGACTTTCTTCATATATAAATACCGCGATCCAAATCTCAGTGTGTGTACATATTCATTGTCAGGGATGCTGCATGTGCCCATGCTTGTGGAAGCCAGAGGTCAACATCAGGCATGTTTCTCAATTATCCTCCACCTTAATTTTTGAGTTAGAACATCTCACTGAACTGGGAGTTTGGCAATTTAGCTAGAAAAAAGGCTTCCAGAATCCTTCTGTCATCACCCCTCCAGTTCTGGGATTACTGGTGCATGCTATCACACTCAGCACTTTTGTTAGCTTGGTGCTGAATTTGAACTCAGGTCTCCACACATTCACAGATGGCACTTTGCCCACTAAGCTGTTTCCTTGGCCTCCTCACATCAGTGTTTAACGTATAAGTTCTCCATGGCTACTGTAACAAATGACCATAAACTTCCTGGTGCAAAACAGCACACATTTATTTATAACTGTACATCAGAAATTTGAAATAGGTGGATGGATACGTAGATAATAGATGGATAAATAGATACAAAAATACATAGATAAATCTATCATAAGACTGGAAAGATAGCTCAGAAATATAGTGTTTGCCTAGGTACATCATACTAAGCTAAAATCCAAAGTGTTGGCGGGACTGATTTTTTTTTTTTTTTTTTGAGCCACTAAGTCAGAACATAGTCCCTAAATCTTTGTGTCTTCATCAGGATGCCCACAATTGTGGTTCTTCCTTCCATCTGCAAGATCAGTATTATAAGGCGTCTCTCTGAGTCTACGTCATTTCAATTCACATTTCTTTCAACTTCAAGAATTTTTTAGCCCAGCTAGATAAATGTGCATGACCTACCAATTGAAATTCAGTTGGTTAACTACAATGATTCTGTCTATGATCACTGCCTTGCTTGGTGAGCTGTCCCTAGACCTAGGTACCAAGGGCATTCAAAGCAGGCCATTCTGACTGCCTTATTTGGGTTGTTTAAGAATTTACTCATGACATACCACAGTGTGCCGTAGAGCTGGCTCAGGGGCGATATGAAGTCAAATAGAGTGCTCTGCTGTAAGGGAATGCTGCACGTTTGATATTGTCATTTTTCTGTGTATCTGTGTAAAATTGTACAAAATTGGTTTTAAAAAATGATCAAGGATCATGTAACAAAATATCCCTAACTTCTGCATCCCTACCTCTTAGAATGAGGAGTGGGAAAAGGCAAGCATATGGTCACGGCTGGGAAGGAGCGGTGTTAGCAGTGAAGTGGTCCTCAGTGGGCAGGGCAGGGGTGAAGACTCCAGGAAGCTTGAGGGATGTAACGTTTCAAATATTCTTTATGTAGTTTTTAAATTAATTAATGTTCAGATTAAATTTTATGTTTAGAGTGTTTTGCCTAAATGTGTGCATGTGCCCTACATGTGTGACTAGTGGCCATGGAGGCCCAAAGAAGATGTAGGAGTAGCCTAGAACTGGAGTTACAGATGGTTGTGAGACACCTTATGGGTGCTGGAACCTAAATTTGGGCTCCTGCCATATTTTCAAAATGTATTACACTTCAATTTATTCAGTGTGTGTGTATGTGTGTGTGTGTGTGTGTGTGGTGTGTGTAGGTGTATGTGTCATGACATGCAGAGAGAGGTCAGAGAACCACTTGTGAAAGTCAGTTCTCTCCTTCAGCAGAAACATGGAGGCAGGAACGGAAGCAGAGGCCATGGAGGGACCCTGCTTACTGAGTTAATTCCAGGCTTACCCCTCTTACATAGCCCATGCTTATTTGACCAGAGATGGAATCACCTATGCTGTGCTGGACACCTCACATAAATTAGCAACCAAGAATATGCCTCACATGCATACCCACAAGCCAATCTGTTAGAGACAGTTCCTCACTTCCTCAATTGAGGTTCCTTCTTCCCAGATGTGTCACCTTGACAACCAAGACCAGCCATCACAGGCAGCAAGTGCCTTTACCTGCTGAGCCATCTCACACACCTTCAAGACGATGGCTTGGGGGAAAGTATATTCCATGCAAGTAAAATGTGTTACAAATGAACACTCATTCAGAATGAAAAGACAAACCTTCCCCAAACTACATATTTTTACCACAGCACAAACATCACATAATTCAGAGAAATTATATATTTTCCTGTTATTATCACTGTAGCACATACCTACAGGATACTTTTTTCTCACAGCTTTTACTTGCAAATTCTTTGATTGCTTCTTCATATGACAACAATTTTATAATGTTTCTTTTTCCACAGAGAGGAAAGGAAGATAATTGTTTCGTTGATTGGAGTGTTTTTCTATTGTTGTTGATGTTTGTGCTGCAAAAAGAACAGTTTTACACAGGTTTCTGCTGAGTTTTGTAGTGCTGTAGGTTTTGGTCATAAACATTCAAGACCTCCAATGAACTTGCTTGTGTGAAAGGAGACCATGTAACACCTAAAGGCACAAAATCTAGATTTGGATTTTATCTAAATGAGTTACATTTAATTTTGAGTATCTAATGATTGAATAAACTTGGTACAGTTTAGTTTAGTTCCCCATATTTCAATTTTTTAATTGTAGTGGTATGGATATGTCCTGGTTTTCTTTCTGTTGCTGTCATAAAAACCATAACAAAAGCAACTAGGAGAGAAAAATATTTTATTTCAGCTTACATTTCTGGTCATAATCTATCTTAGAAGTCAGGGCAGGAACTCAATTAGAAATTACTGAGGAACACTGTTTATTGGCTTGATCCCAGGCTCATGTTCAGATAGCTTTCTTATATAACTTAGATTAACTATCTAAGGGATGAGACTTCCCTTGATGTGTGGGCCCCTCTCACATCAATCCTCAGTCAATATAATTCTTTCCAGGCATGCCACATGCCATGCTAATCAAGGCAATTATTCTGTTGAGGTCCTCACCTCTCAGGTAACTCTTAAGTTATATCAATTGAGAATAAAAATAACCAGTACAGGATGAGACCCCGAGCAAGCTAGGCAAATATTCTATCACTAAACTGGTCCCAAATCATATGTTTTTATTGAAAATAGATTTTTCCATACGGTATATTCTGATTACAGTTTCCCCTCCCCTAATTCCTTCCAGAACCTCCCCACCTCTTCTTACATCCAAAGGTTTATTTTATTTTTATTTGGTATATGTATGTTTGTGTTATGTATGTATGTACACATGTGTACAGGTGCCCATGGAAGCCAGACAAGAACATCAAATTCCCTAGAACTAGTGTTATAAGTGGTATGAGCTATTCAAGTTGGGTGCTAGCAACCAGACTTGGGTCATCTGAAAGAACACCAAATGCTTGGAACTGTTGAGCCACCTCTCCAGTCCTTAACATGGTATTTCTTTATCACTACACACATATCTATGTTTCTAGATGTGGGTGTATATGTATTATATACATTCAGTTGGCATAGCTGTAATCATGTTGAGTCAAAACCACCATGGTTGCCCCTGAGATCCTAGCCACTTTTGCCTGCATAGTTTTCAGCATACTACAAAGAGACAAAATCACAGAGGGATATGTGGAGCATTATGAACAGAGCATGCCAGTCCCTGCTTTTAACACTGAGACAAACCAGATGGATGGAGTTACTTCTGGTCTTTACACTAAGCTCTTTTCTGTCCCAAATCCTGGCAATGCACCTGATCTTATTACCACCCAGGGCCACACTTCTGTTAGTAAGTTCCTTTGGGCCCATTTCTCATATCCTGGACTTGTTGGAACACTGATGAAATCTCTGCTCATCCTTTCTGTCTTGTTTGTGGTGACTATGCACAGAGGTTAATACACATATTCCTTGAGGTAATTCCTGCTGAGTCCTGCCCTGGCTTGTAGAAACCCTGTAATGATTAATCCAAGTAAGATATGTGCTCTTGGGTGGATTCAAAAAATGGCTGAACCATTCCAATACTACTATCTTAGCTAGATTTTCTATTACTCTGATAAAATAACATGAAAGACAGCAATTTGAGGAAGGAAATGATTTATTTGCTTATGCTTCCACTTCATAGTCCATCACTGAAGGAAGTCAAGGCAGGGACCCCAGGCAGGAACTGAAGTAGAAGCTATGGAAGAGTGCTGCTTACTGGCTTGCTCCACGTGGCTTGCTCATTTTTATAGCACCCAGGACCACCAGCCCAGGGGTAGCACCACTCACAGTAAACTGTGTCCTCCTACATAAATTATCAATTACCACAATAGACCACAAACTGCTACCAAACCAATCTGATGAGGACATTTTTTTTCAACTGAGATTGCCTCTTGCAAAATGACTCTGGCGTATGCCAACTTGACATAAAACTAGCCAGCACAACTTACAAATGAGGAGTGTGATAATAGGTTCAGGGTCTACATCCAGAGGAAGCCATTACCTAACCCATCCATAGCTGAACACTCAGAGTTATTTATATTCCACACCTTGACTAGTGTTGAGTTTCTGTATTAACTCACTCCAAAATGAAGCATCTCTGAACAAAATTGAGAGAAGTACAAGTCTATTAGTATAAACATAAATATTTACAAAGCAGTTTGACACCATGACCATTTAGCAAAGCAGCAATAGGGACCCCTATGGCCTATGATCTTACCAGTTATGAGCATTTGAACAGATTCACAGTTCCAGGTATTGAAATCCCTCCTGTGAAACAGCCTTGATAAGCAATTAAAAAGCAGCTGGTTACTCCCATAACTGCTGTGCCATCATTACATCAGTGGTCATATCTTACCAGCACATCAATATTGGCGCTAAGACCATTAATGTCTTTTCTTCCACATCAGGCAGAGTAGCATCTTCTGATATTGTGTAAGCCAGCCAGCAGAGCGACTGTTTCCTGATCAATCTAAGGTTGATTTCTCTGTGTCTTGAACAGAGTGATTGCTATCTTTAATAATAGAGTCTTTCCATGTAGCTATGTTGAGTAACCAAGAGCAATGGTGATAGTCTGCTGATTTGTGTGCTTATGAACATCCTTGACTAATAACTCTTAGGGAGGTTTCATGCCTGACACTGACTGATAGTAGGTATACTACATCTGCAACTGAGAATTTCTTTCAACAATTTGTGTCTTCTGGGAGCAGCATTTCCACCCATGCAAGGCACTTCTGTTATAACTCCCTTAATGTAAATAAACATAATATTTATTAATGTATTCCTTTTGAAATTTGTTGTTTAAAATATCCTGAAATGGCTTCCTGGTCTGGTGAGGGAGGTGGAGAGGCACAGGTAGTATGGGTCTATGGAGAAGGTGAGCCAGAAAGAATGTACAGAATTCTCAGAAGTCAGAGATAGAGGACTTAAACTCAACTTTATTTGAGGACATGTTACATATATAGCCTCTGTGTGTGTGTGTGTGTGTGTGTGTGTGTGTGTGTGTGTATGTGTGTGTGTGTGTGTGTGTGTTACATATATAGCCAGAATTGTCCCTGTATTCCAGAGACATCATTGGAAGCTCATTGGTTAGGACAACACAAATACGATATGACAGCCCCATTTACATACTGTGAGTAGCAGCCTAAGTGTTTTTTGGGGGACCAGAAGGAGAGACCTTGTATGGTTATATAGTGAGAGAAGTGCTACAACTCCAGATAAGCATCTCTGCCAGATCCTGTACCTTTGAAGGGGCAGAGCCTGGCTGCTAGAGCAGGCAGCATGGCTCGTAGCCTGTCAGCATAGCAGAAGGGTGGGGCCAAACTGTCCTCTCTCAGAATGAGAGTTCTGGGGTTCTAAGCATGCCTTCTACCTTATCTTAGCTGGGAGACAGTCCCTCAGAAATTTATTTTCAATGTTAATATATTTATATGCTTATATGAGATTATATGCATCATGTATATTTGGTAGCTTTCAGAGGCCAGAAGAGGGCATTGGGTCCCCTGGAACTAGAGTTACAGACAGGTGTGTGATGCCATGTCGGTGATGAGAATCAAGCTCAGGTCCTCTGCACAAGAAAAAAGCACTATAACCTGCTACTCAATCTCTCCTGATCGTCACATTTTTGTAACATACTTCCAAACTAGTGAATTCCATAAAGTTTCTTCATGTATCCTTAATTTCTGCTTACTCACCTTCTTTCCCCTCTCCCCTGCCCCCTTATACTTATACCTTAACTCAGAATATACTCCCTTCTTCTTTCATGTCACCTGTTTTCTAGTATCACCTTTAATTGATTTTTTTTTACTTCTGTTGGAAGATAGGCTTCCACATAGCTTTTTCATGAATACTTCCATTTTCATTAAGTCTTTTGCTAAGAACTCATTTCCCCCATCTCCACCACCCTCCGTGATTAAGTCTTTCGATCTCCAGTATTGCCTCTCTTTGTTTTCATTTTTCCTGTGTTTTAATATCCACCCCCTTTAGAACACCACCAGAAGTGCATTTTAGTTGCTAAACTAAACATTCAAAGCAAAATATTTGGAGCTAAGATCCACATATCAGAGAGAATGTGTGGTCTTTGTCTTTATGAACTTAGGGGACCTCACTCAGAATATTTTCTAATCGTATGCATTTACCTGAAAACTTCATGATTTTATTTTTAAAGTATCTGAGTAACATTTCATCATGTATCTGTACCATATTTTTCTTATCCATTCATAAGTGGATAGACGTCTAGATTGATTCAATTTCCTAGCTGTTGTGAGTTGAGCCACAATGAACATGGATCCTTTGGCTTTATGCCAGGAGAGCTATAGCTGGCTCATACGATGGTTGTGGTTCTATCTTTTTGAGAAACCTCCTGACTGATTTTCACTGTGGCTGTACTAGTTTACATTCCCACCAAAAATGAATAATGGTTCCCTTCTCCCCACAAATGCAAGCATTTTTAGTTCTTTGCATTATCGATGACAGCTGTTGCAGCTGAGGTGAAGTGATAGCTAAGATTGTTGAATGCTTTTTGAAGTGTTTAATATCCACATCTACCCTACTTTTAAAGAGCTCATGTAATGAATGTAGTGTGCATGGGTCTGTACACATTCATGTGTCTGCAAAAGCTTGTTCATGTACATGTAGAGGTCAGAGGACACCCTAGGTATTCTTCAAATCTACCTTTCTTTGAGACACTGTGTCCCACTGACCTAGAACTCAACATATAAGCTATGCTCCCTGGCCTGTGAGCTCCAGGGATTCATCGATCTTAGCCTACTCAACACTGGGATTAAAAGTGGAAGCCACCATGCCTGGTATTTTTTTTATGTGTGTCCTGAGGGTTGAACTTAGGTTTTCATGAAAGCCAGACAAGCACTTCCCTGACTGAGCCATCTCTCCAGATACCAAATATACCTTTGAGGATGAACATTATCCCAGGATCCTGGTGAGATTTTCCTCCTGTCTGTTAGCCACAGCTGAAATAGCCCCTAAGGAATCATACTAGGTTACTATTGAGAACCACCCCAAGAGGTATATAGAATGTATTTTCTTTCAATAAACACCCACAAAACTACTTACTTACAAAACATCCTCTGAGCATCTACCATATTTCAGCACCCTGTAAAACTGCTGAAAGACAACAATGAACAAAACCAGGAAAATGCTTTGACATCAACCAGAAAGATTAGTATGCAACCTGTTTGGCACTCTCCTCTGCATTAGCTCAGTATCCCTGTCTCTGGGCTATTTCACAGCTCTGTAAATTGTAGAAAACTGATAGTAATGCAAATTATTATTATTCATAAAAATGCAAATTATGTCCCATGGGATTTTGTCCTGTGGATATTGACCAGATTGGCCAGTTTTACTTCTATTTATAATTTATTTAGAATATTTCTCATGCCTATTTATTTTTACCTGCCATTTGGATCCTCTTTTGAAGTATTCGAAACATCCTACAGGTTTCTGCATTTATTAAAGAGCTACATAAAATATTTGACATGTGTTCATGCTATATTCATAGTAGAAGTCAGGATTTTACCATTTTTAACCATTTTTCCTTCAGCTGCACATCATGAGCTACATGGATGTAATACCCCAAATAAACATATTTATCATGGATTGATTTCCTACAATACATTGGCAAGCTCTTGAGAAGTCCTAAGAGCCTATATTATAGAGCGCTGATCTTATCATTAGATCAGAACTGAAGCCACCCATGAAGGCTATGTGAGATTGGATAAGACAGTGTTTATCAGGTATATAATGTGTGTAGGATGAAGGTGGAATTGAGAAGCAAGCTTGCTTGTCATGCAACAAGAGCTCAGAGGAGATTCAGGGTCCCAGGCTTTGGACAACACTTCAGAGAATCTGCAGGATTTGCCAGCTGCTCCTGCCTGTGCTGCATGATAAGAGAGTCTGCCAGGGAGTGATCTTCAAACAGGATGAGTCCAAGGGCTTGAGAAGACAGAACTGAGAACCTGGGGGCTACCTGTCTCTCACCTTCCTTTCCTGGGACAAGTGTTCGAATTGTTTGCTTTGATGATCAGTCAAATGGCGACCTTTGAAGTACCTGTGCTCCAGGCCCTGTGGCAGAGCATTTCAGAAAGTGGTGGCATCCTTAAGACAGAAGAAACTTGGTTTTTCTCTGTAACCACTGTAGATCATTAAACTTACGTCCATCAAATCCCATCATTATTTAAAAAGGGTCATCTTGGGTCACTGAGATGGCTCAGCAGGTATACACTTGCCCCAAGCCTGACCACCTGAGTTCGATGGTGGAAGGAAAGATTCATGTTCCACAAGTTATCCTCTGACCTCCTCCTGCATTGTGGCATGCTCACATGTACATACATGCATACACACACAATACTAAATAAATGTAAAAATAAAGATTTTTTAAAGGGGTGGCTCCCAATTTCCCTACTAAATTTTTAAGCCTCAATCCTGGTTGAAATCGGTTTCTGTATAAACCTGGAACAGTTCATTCTCTTTGGTGCTCAACATCCTCTTCTTTCATACTGGCCTTTCCGGATGGCCCCATCACACACGCATCCTTTCCTCGCTCTCCACTGTTTTACTGTGCAATGTTATGGGCTGGTCACTCTCTGCCAATGGCCACTCTCACCCCCTTCTAAAGAAAGCTTTGGCTTAGATCAAAGGAAGAGGCAACAAGGCTAATTAAAGATGTTTCTGGGTGTTCTTTTAAAATTCAAAGGATCCATGAGTTCCTGTTTGTACGATAACATCAAAACAAAAATGGTTGAAGAGGAAGACAAACATCCTTTTCTGAACCTGAATAGAACAAAAAAGTAGAAAGAGAGATATGCCCGTGTTCCTTTGCCCTCAAGTCCTGGTCTTCCCGTTTCTCGGGCGTTCTTAATGAGGCTAGGACTGGCACAGTTGATCATCTATTCCCTGACTGTGACTGAATCATACTACCAGCTTTCTGGTTTTTTGTCTTATATATGGGAATTGGGCTTCTTGGTCACTCTAGCCAATGACTCAAATTTTATCATGTATGTCATGTATGTATGTGTATGCATGTGTGTGTATATATATATATATATACACACACACACACACATATACATATATATATATACACACACACATAAACATACATATATACATATGTGTGTGTGTATATATATATATGTGTATATATATATATGGAGAGAGACTACTGAGTACTTCTCTAGAGAAACATGATAAATATTGATAGAATATACATTTTAAAAAGTATCAATCTAGAGGATTCTAATAAACTCTTATAAAGTCTGAGATTCTATGCCAGAAAAATCACTTTGGAATAGAACCTGTGTTCCTAATTCTCAGGTGTGTATAGGTAGGAAACATTGAGACATTTCAGTCTTATCTCTCATTTGTTAGTTGTTCTTTGTTTTTTTGAATTACTATTTGTTTGTTTTTCTTTTTAGATGGAGAATGTCCAAAGAGCATGACTATCTCATTCACTACCATTCTTGTCTCAAACCATCTGTACTGTGTTTTAGGTGCTGAGCACCATTTCTGGGTTGTATTCAAAAAACATGAAAAAAATAGAAGTTGAATTGAAATTAATATTTGGCAATGATTAGTCAGCAAATAAAATTTACTTTGCCTTTTTCTTATTTTTGGTAGTTCTCAGTATTGAAATTGGGACCTTTTACTTGTTAGGCAAGCACCAACTGCTGATCTACATCTCCAGCCCTTTGCATTGGTTGAATACAGTGCACCATGTTAGGGGCTGAGGATATTGTGTGGAACAAGGTAGGCAACGTGTGTGTGTGTGTGTGTGTGTGTGTGTGTGTGTGAGAGAGAGAGAGAGAGAGAGAGAGAGAGAGAGAGTGTCATGGAAGTTTATTTTTGGTTGTTTTTAGAATAATTGTTTTATGCAATATTGTGTGAGGGGCTTCCTAGGGCTTTGGTGTTTTGCATTGTCTGCAGGTGTTGGATTTCTGTGGGGGATGTTTGATTGCTTCTGATCTGCACATGGTATCAGTAGAACACCTAAGGAGTTATGAATCCATAAAAACACCTGAGCTCAGATGGTTGGGGTTCAACTGTCAGTATGATGCTGGTATGATGGTGGTTCCCTCTGCCGAAGTCTGGAAGAATTTATACATATGAAATATGACTCCTTGTCATCCTTGTTGAACATGCAGCAGATAACTAGTACAGATGGTGTACTGACACAGAGCAGGGCATCATGCCAGCTAATCCAGTGTGGAGACAAGGAAGAAGAGAAAGAAACTCCAGACCTCACAGAGTCCAGTAAAGTAAGCTCAGAGCAGTTCCCAGAGGACAGAGATTAAGGTATTAATAAAAGGAAAGCTCTATAAAAGAGAAGTGTAAATGAGAAAGAAGCTCTGAGATTAGAGTTATGTTTTGGACAAATGTTTTGGATGAATTTTCATGGTGAAAACAGAGTTCAACTGGGAACATGCAAGAAGCAAGATTTCAACTGCTTTTTCTGAGCCAATATTCCCTCCCACTGCTGGCAGCAGCCGGGGCACAGGAAACAGAAACCAGAGCTAACTGTTCTATGAACAGATGAGTCTGTTGGTGGCTTTTTGTGTGTGTGAAGCCCAAGTGGGTCTTGTGTTTGAGATCTCTGAAGAAGCATATATGTTTCCTCATAGTGGTGGTGGGAAAACATGCCAAATCACCAGAATGTTTGAATTTGAGATTCTTCCCACTGGCCTAGGATACCCTGCTGTTGTGGAAGCCTTGGATTAGAGCCAAAAAGCCACTTAGTTAAACTGACAAGTTTTCTTTATTTTTCCTGCAAATCTGACTGCAAGCCATCTAGGCAATGGTGATGGTGATTAAAACTCTACCCACAAGAGAACCCTTCCTGCCGACAAGGACCAGTTGTTTTTCCTGCAAACCAGACTCTATCTTAAAACCTGGAAAGTGCAAATCTCAGGATTAGCACACAGAAGCTGTGTTCCAGAACTGGCTGAGATTATATCTCACACGGCAGATGAACTTGGCACTGTAAGAGTCACCCAGGTGTTACTGGTTTTAAAGGCATAAAGGGTTCATGGAGAACTGCTGAGGCTTGGCACTGTGATAGGTCAGGAAAGACCATTGGTGAGGGTGAAACCTCAGTGGCAGTTAAAGGCCCAGATTGAAGGGATCATGCAGATAAGTTGAAGCTTGGCACTGTGAAGAGAGTCCAGTATAGGTTATGGTGAAGGTGCAGCCTCAGAAGCAATTGAAGGCCCAGATTGAAGGTGTCATGTAAAGAAGTTGAGGCTTGGCACAATGAGAAGAGAACCCAGGAGAGGCTATTAGTGAAAGTACAGTCCAGTTGCAGCAGAAGATCCCGATGTTCTGAATATGCCAGTACCACAGGACAACAACCAAGAACAACAGCAGCAGTGGAGTGGAGCCAGCCAGACTCTGGAGGATAAGCTGTGTGCTGCAGAGGGCAGAGTAAGAGAAGTGACCCAAGCCCTATGGAGGAGCCCAGAAGATCGTGAGTGAATTCCAGATAATTGGACATTGATAATGTTTTCTGCTGTCCAAAGACATTGTGAAAAACTTGATAGATGTTGATATCATTTGTTCATATGCATTAGAAACCTCATGATTGTTCCTCTTGTAAATGATTTTGCTGGTGTAGTGTTAAATTGTGTTGTAAAGGTAAAACTTTTTTATACAGAAAAGGGGAAATGTTGTGGAAGTTTATTTTTAATTGTTTTTAAAATAATTATTTAAGCATTGTTGGGCGAGGGTCTGTCTAGGACTTTGGCATTTTGTATTGCCTGTAGGTGTTGGATTTCTGTGGGGGATGTTTAATTGCTTATGATCTGCATCTGAGGAGTTCTGAATCAATAAAAACACCTGAGCTCAGATACTTGGGGTTCAACTGTGGATCGAGTACGATGCTGGCCATGATGGTGGTTCCCTTTGCTGAGGTCTGGCAGAAATTGCACGTATGAGAATGCCTCCTTGTCTTCTCGGTTGAGACACTACAGTAGCCTAACAACATTTTGTGTGTGTGTGTGTGTTTGTTTTATAAAATGTGTGTATACAAAAGAACAGATATATTTCATAAAGTATTAGGCATGGTAGAAAAATGCAAAAGGCAACATCTCTACGATTAAACTATATTTTTAAACTTTGTTCAGTTATTCAGGCAGTAGGTGGATGTACTCTGATTAGCGATTGTCAACCTGTTCTCTTTTGCAGTGATGAATGAATATATAATCCAGTTCTAGCCAGTGAGAAACAGGGTAATGTCCTTGCCAGAGCAACTTCATCTCAAAAGTTTCTTTTACCTTTACATAAAAATACATGAGCAGAATAGTTTTTTTTCATTTGACTGATTTTACTATGATCATTTGAAAATATTTTCAGCTTTTTTATGACCATAAAGAAATGAGGCAACAGTGGAGCATGCTTGGGCTCTTGATGCTACCAAGGAGCAGCTGAATTTGGCAGTTCTGGAATCATTAAGTGACATAGCACATCATTTCTATTCATTTTTGAAACTTGTTTGAGTTGGCTTGTCTTTGTATCAAAAGAAAAGTAGACAATACTGGGTGGGCTCCCAGTAAGAGTGTTCCAGGCTGCCAGGAAGGTGCCATACGACAGTGACATCTTCACCAGTGAACTGGATGACAAACTATCTCAACACTTGTGTGTAATTAACTCTGGCAAGGAACTCAAGGTAAGTTCATAACTTGGTAATGAACTTGGTCTGTTAAAAATCTTGAAAGAAGACCATCATTGGCAGAGAGTTAACAGCTATGCTCCCGAGGAGGGACTCCTATTTTGAATGTAAATAATACCACCCCATGGGCTGGAGTCATTGGCTGAATAAACAGGCAGGGAAGAAAGAAAAAGGCAGCTGAGCAAAAGCCTTTATCTTCCTGCCTCCTGACTGTGGATGCAACCTGAGCAACTACTTTATATTCCTGCAACCGTGCTTTCTCCATCATAATAGACTCTACCTTCCCTAAGCTACTTTGTGGCAAGAATTTTTTTTCAAACCAATGAAAACATAACTAATATAAGCATATTGAGGTGAATGGATGTTAAAGGAACCAATTAAATGCCTGGCATTTGGAATTCCAGCCAAAAGGGAGAAGGGAGCTAATTATATTAACAGAATGTGTCACTACAGAAATCACTGAACTAGTTCTTGTTCACTGTTTTGTTAGGGCATCAGCCCTGAAAGTAGCCAGTCCAGAGGTGGTTTTTCCTTTATTTGAAATAATCATGGTAACAACTCTGTCCTTACAAATTGAGTTTGCCTTCCAAGGTGTTTACTGGAGCTTTACAAGAAGCTTAATCAGTTTCCCATGAATTAATGATGGCTATCAAATGGGGAAGGGTGGGACGAATGAATTCCAAATAAATACTTATTACATAATTAAAGTTGCAAGAATCCAC
Organism: Cricetomys ansorgei; assembly: GCA_026225945.1. Taxonomy (NCBI): domain Eukaryota; kingdom Metazoa; phylum Chordata; class Mammalia; order Rodentia; family Nesomyidae; genus Cricetomys; species Cricetomys ansorgei. Next base: position 1,127,607 of record JAMJFZ010004061.1, on the reverse strand, counting down.
TATGAATAAAATATATTTGTATTTACAATGCATAAACCTAATGGCTACACTGTGAGGTGACAGTTTTGTTTTGTTTTGGTTTTGGTTTCTTTCTTTTTTATTTTATTTTATAAGAACACTGAACAGTGTTAAATTAGTAATGGGTTGAATACATTTCCTAATTATGTTGTGGCCATTGTGCTCAGGAACATCATTTGCAATAAATTGAGTCCCATTTATATGCATGCAGTACAAGAAGAAAGTGCCTGTATTTTAAAAACCCTAATGCACTTCTGGGAATGCAGGTTAATGCCATCTGCTGCTTAGAATGAGTCCTTGGATTCAGAGCTTGCAGTTGCATTAAGACTTACCATGTAGTCTTTTCATCCAGGCAATGATGACTGTATATTTGTATATGACCTGCCACAAAAGTAGAATTGGGTCCTTCAGGGCTCTGCAGAAAACAAAGAGTCAAGTAGTTATATGAGGGAAGTGGGCAAAGTTTATGGGTTCAACATTTTCCTTTTATTTAAGAAAGGGAAAATACATTTTTAAATATTTTTCTTAAAGAAAGACAAAATTGTATGTTGTCTCTGATGTATAAAATTTCAGATATATATATATATCATATATGTGACATGAAACCAGAAAGGTGACTATTTGAGAGAGAAGGGAAGGGGAGAGGGCAAGAGAAAACAATGGTGGGTGAATAAGAACAAATTGTGGATAGACAAGTATGATGAAATCCAGTACTTTGTATACTAAATAAAAAAAATAGTAATAAAAGAAAGAAAATGTGATTTTCTTATGGAAAAGATTATAAAATAAGCAAAGGTAAGATTGCAAAACCAAGTCTTAATCTAAATTCTAATCAGATTAAGGAATTCAAGAGCAAGTGGACACCCAATGCCAGGAGTACATACAAAGAACAGGCTTAAGGAATGAGATGCAGCAGAGAGTAGGCTTAGCTCTGTTTTCCTGGACGTATATTTCAGTATAACACAGACCAGTAACAGAGGCGCAAGGAGAAAAGATAACAATTGAGAAACTAGGAGAAACCAGGGAACAGTTTATCTTAAAACTTCTAGAAAGGGCCAGCTCTGATTTGTGCCTTTTAACTTTCACATTGATGAAGTAACACATTTTCCTCATTGGAAGACAAGAAGTTCATGGCTATCTGTCCGGTAACCTTAAAAAAATGATACACTCAAAACTGGAATAAAACACAGAAAAGAATTGTGGGTCTCTAGATATCGGTGTGTGAGAGAGACAAGGTGTACAAGGTAGAAACAATTGGGAGCTCTGTTTTTTGGAGAGGGAAACTGAGGCACAGAGAAACTAAGCAGCTTATCATAATAAGTTAGGTGAGATTTTTAAAAAAGTTACATTTACCTATTTAGCTTGTGTATTTGTATTCAATGCCTCTCATTTGAAGGACAGAGGACAACTTTTGGAAGTTGGTTCTCTCCTACCACGTGGATTTCTGGGATCAAAACAGCTCAGCTTTATTTACTGAGTCAACTCACCAGCCCCCACAGTTATTTAAACCCACACTTGTTGGCTAGTTTTTAGGCCAACTTGACACAAAGTAGGATCATATGGGAAGAATCTAAAAAGAGAAAATGACTTCATAGGGTTGATCTGTAGGCAAATCTATGGAGCATTTTTCTTAATTAATGAATAACTTGGGAGGTCCCAGACCATTGTGAGTGGTGCCACCCCCAGGCAGGTGGTTCTGAGATGTAAAAAGTAGGATGAGTAAGCCAAGTTAAGCAAACCAGTGAGCAGCACTTTCCCATGGCTTCTGCTTCAATTCCTGTCTCCAGATTCTTGCCTTGAGTTTCTGTGCTGACTTCTTGGATGATGGGCTATAAACCAAAAGATGCAATAAACCCTTTCTCTCCAAGTTGCTTTTGATTATGGCACTTTACCACAGAGATAGAAATCCTAAGACACCATGTTTATAGACTCCAGAGCTGAAATTTTGGGGGTGAGAACAACTAATTACATGTATCTACTTAAATTCAAAGTAATCAGAGCTTACTAAAATTAATTAAGTCTTTAGGCTCTGTAGTAACAGTATAAGAACTTTGTAGTCACATGCAACTAATAGTGACTATATTGGTTGGCAAGGATAATAAAGAGCTTCCAATATGACTACAAGTACTGTTTCCTGGAGTGTGGAGAGTAATGGTACCTCAGGGTATATTTGTAAAGTGATTTGCACGTAGACAAACAGTAAGATCTGTACATATTACGATTACATTTTATATGTTCATTTTGCATGTATACATGCACACAAGCATGTGTGTATTCATGGGATATGGAATAACCTCATTCGTGAATCTATACTGATGTAGTTAAGGCTATCCTTAACTACATCAATGAAGTTCTATTTCCTGCTTCTACTGCAGTAGATCTTTGGATAGTTAGCTTCCTTTTCAAACACAATTTCAGTATCTTGTCCCTACACATAGACTTCTCTTAGGTGCTACAGATTATTTTCTTAGTGTTGACTATCAAGAATACCATCAGAAATAACCAGATTTAGAAGGGCACTCGTCTGTGGTGTTTCAAATGAGAATTGTCCTTCATGGGCTCAAGTATTTGAGCACTTGGTCTCCAATCGGGAGTGCTATTTGGGAGGTTATGGAACCTTTAGGATGTGGAGCCTTGCAGGAGGAAGTATTTCCCTGGGATTAGGCTTTGGCCACACTTTCTTTCCTCTTTCTCTTTGCTTCCCGTGTGTGCATAAAATGTGATCAGCCTGCTTCCTCCTCCTTCACCAAGCCTTTCCTGTCTGTTGGCATGTCTTCTTCAACACTATGGACTATCTTTCTGGAACTGCATGCAAAACAAACCCTTTCTTCCCTAATTTATTCTTTTTTGGTGTATTCTATCATAGTAACAGAAAAATAACTAATTCATGGTCCACCTGGATAAAATATAGGGGTTTTCAAAAGCATCATGACTGTGTGATCATAGATCGCGGGGGTTCACTCTTCTATACCTGGTTCTGTGAACAACTGAATATGAGAGTCATGATTAACTCCCTGACTAACAACCAACTTTTAGTGGAATAACTGTGTAGCAATTGATTCTGTTCAATAAAGGGCACCATGTGATAATTGAGTCTCAGTATAATAATGGACTCCGTGTTAATACTCAATTCTGATAATTAACTCCTGTGAGACTTGGTAATAATAGACTCTGTGTAATAATTTACTGCCTGTGGAATAAATGTGAAGTCATGATTTTCTTTGACAATTTATTATCAGTATAGTAATATACTCTATGTGATCATTGGTTCTTTGTGTGATAATTAGCTCTCGGGTGATACACAATTCCATGCAATAACTAGCTTCAGTGTAATAACTGTATCTGTGTATGTTAACTGATTCTGTATAATAATTGACTCTGGTAAAGGTATCCTTGAGTAATACTGTATCCTTTTATCATGGTCATCAACCTGTGAATGTTTTGACTAGCAGACCTTACAGTAATGATAAATCTGCTTATAGTTTTAGATTGCAGGAAACCTATTTAAATCAGTTTAAGGTGTTGAGAAGAAGAGAATTCACTAGCTTATCCACTTCAGAGGTCTGGAAGTTAATTGCCCTTCAACCCAACTGAATCCACAGCTCACATAAAATCGTCAGGCTTTATGCTCATCTTTCCAACTGGATCTGGTTTTATCCCCAAATAGGCCCACCATAGCCATGGTGGGAAATGACCTTATCATCTCAGACTTATAAGGCATACTGAGAGCTGGTCCCAGCTCTGGTGGTGAGATCTGCAATCCCAGCCACTGAGGAGGCTGAAGCAGGAGGTTTGCAAGTTTAAAAAATACAGAATGAGTTCAAGTCAAGCCTGGAAACATTAGCAAGACTGTCTCAAAATTAAAAGTGAAAAATAGGTTGGAGATTTAGCTCAGTAGAAGAGCGTTTACCTGGTATGCATGAGGCACAATCCATCATACTTACAAGCAAGCAAGAAAGAAAGCAAGCAACATTTCATTTCAGCATCTGTATCAATTTCCCAAGGATACTCTGGCCAGCCTGGTTGATATACCCACACTTGAGATGGTAGAGAGAAACTCACTGATTGACAGGTACATCATTATCCCAGGGGGTGGGGTGCACTCACAAATGGATGTGAAGCAAAACAAACAAGTAACAGCTGTCAGCCCTTGCTCACAACCTGAGAGGTGAATGCCAGATATGTGAATTGTTCCAGTAAGAGTTTCTATCTTTAGGGGAACTACAACCTCCCTCTAGAACAGTGATATATCAAAAGTCTGTGTACAGAGCTGGCTACTTTTCAAAGGAACATGAGGATAGTTAAGGAGAGTGTGAAGCACAAAAGTCATTGTAGAGTTTTCCCTTATGAGTTTTCTAAAATCAGTGGTTACTAGGCACAAAGTGTTTGGTAATAAGCATTTCTTGTAAATATATCCAAGGACTGGGAAATGTAGCTCGGTGGGAGGGTGATTGCCTAGCATGCATTCTAGACCAGAAAATACAACACAACACAAAAAAACAAAACACAATTAATATTCTCCTGAAATGCATACAAAACATGGAAGTGCGTTTTTCTTTGCTTTTCTCCTTCCTCTTTTTTCTTGTATTTCTTTTCTCTCTGTTTCTCCTCTCTTTTTCCTGCTTGTTTTTCTTCTTTAAGTATTCAGTGAGGAAAGCGGGCTCTTACTCTACAGCTGAAGATGGCCTTGAATTAGCAACAATCCTCCTGCCTCAGCTTTCCTAGCATACAGATTATAAGCATACAGCACCATGGCATAGAATACCATGCATACACACATCACTTTGCCAGGTACAAATTTTGCTTTATAAGCTAAAGTTTTGTCTCGGTTATTTTGAAACATGAAAATGTTCAGCAATCCACATGTATGATTCTTCTTTATTTAAAGCGAATTAATTAAGTAATAACATTTAAAACTTCTATTTTTCCTTCCTAAAAAGAAGCAAATTCAAATATTTCAGTGTGTGAAAATACCCCAGAACCAGGGAGAACAGTTTTCAAATAGCTTACTATTTTGGAGTAGCTGGAAGAAGGAGTACATGTGTTGTTATTGCTTGTTTTGTCTTTCACTCTATTTTTATACTGAAAGTTTTGCAGTGAGTATAAAATTTGGAATTATTGTCTAAGATGCATTTGCGCCACCTGAGATGAAAGAAAGGAGGCCAAGTGAGAGAGGTTTTGTCTGCTAGTATGTACCTTTCTCCTTCATCTTTCAGATCACAATGTCACCTTTCCTTAGGAAGGAACACCTTCTCTGCTACCAATGTGGGCTCATGTGCTAGTCTCATGTCTGTTACTGTGATAAAATTCTCTGACAAGAATCAACTTAGGGGCGTAAGGAACTTATTCATCTTATAATTTTGAGTTATGGTCCATTACTGCAGGCAAGTCAAATTTAGAACTTAAGGCATCAGATCCGCAGTCAAGAGCAGAGGGAGATAAAGGCACCCATGCTGCATGCTTGCCCTCATCTAGCATTCTGCTGTTCTACATTGTCCAGGAGGGCCTTCCTAGGGACTGGTTCTCCCCACAATGGACTGATCTTTGCTATATCAATTAACTGCCAAGACAATACCTCACAGACTTGCCAGACCATCCTGATAAAAGTGATTACTACTCAGTTGAGCCTCTCTTCCCAGGTGATTCTATGTTGTGGCAAGTTGACATTAAAAACTAACCATCATAGCTGATTTGATGAATGGAGAGAAATGATTATTTTGTTTTGAACAAAGTAGATGAGCCGAAGCCATTGACACCCCAAAATATGGACATATTTTTCCTTCATTTGTGCGTGAGTTTAGATTTCTGTCACTTGTGATATAAATCAGCTCTGTTTTATTCCATATTGCTGTAAATTTAGAAGATGTTTAGTCATGGTATGCAGGTTTACAGTTGTTGCAGACAAGAGAGCAGCACTGCGCACCTAGAACTATCCAATACTGACCTTAATCAGGCAGCTATGCTGTTCCGTCCACATGTCCCATTTCCATCAGATTCTTCTATAGTCATTGAGTGGGTCATAAAATAGTGTAACCAGGCAATGCCTCCAAAAGGCATCCTGAAGGTGACTATTTTTTTTAACTGAAGAAGAAAGTGGGATGTTTTTCATGTGTCTGGCAGCTCTATTGTGATGCATTTGGACATTTTTGATAAAATTATGAGGCATGAAAAGTTTGAAGCATCGAAGATTAATTTTCCCCATAAATATATAGATCAGTCAAATTCTATATGGTGAGTTTTGCCCAGAGCAAAAAATATTCTTGTTGTAATTTCTTTGAGGTATGGTAGCAGGGATGGGGATGATGGCATTGAAAACACTTGTGTGCACTGTAACTGGCAGGCTAACACTCGCAACCTGACACTTTGAGCACAGGCTGCGGTTGGAATGGATAGTCGCGTTGTTTTAAAGTTTGAAAAAAAAAAAATTGGAACCTGGTTGAGAAGTAAAATTAAAGTAAAAGAAAATAAATAATCCACTTGTCTTCTGTTCTGTTTAAATATTAAAGTGTCAGCCGCAATTTTGAGACGACACCAAGAGGCTTGCTGAGCTGAAAAATGCTTCATTTTCTGGGATTTCAGGCTGTCTGAATTGCAGTTTCATTTAAAGATGATTTGGGGGTAAGGTAGAGTTGCGTTGCATGGTCTTTTACAGGTTACAAGTCAAGAACATCTCTGTGCTTCATTTTTCTCCTTGGTGTTTAGAAACACAATTTTATGTAGTCTAGGCTGTCCTCAAACTCATTATGCAGCTGTAGCTGACCTTGAACCCCTGATCTTTCTATCTCACTTCTCCCAAGTACTATGATTACATATGTACACCACAACATGGGCAACTATGTTCTAAGATATCCTGCACAGTACCACCGAGTTATTTTCTAGGAAAGGTACTATGAAATATCACTGAGGTATGCCCTAACATATCCTAAGCATCATCGCTGAGCTACACTCTAGAAGACATCCTATGTAGCATTACTGAGCTATTCCCCAGGAAACAGCCTATTAAACATCATTGAATTATGCTCTAGGAGATGCTCTATGCAAAACCACTGAGATATACTCTAAGACCGTCTTAGAGTTATTACTGAGCTATTACTGAGTTATTCTCTAAGTGACACCCTATGTGGAATCACTGACCTACTATTTTCTTGTAGGCTTGGAAACCTCATTGAAGAAGCCATGAAGGAAGGTAAGTGATTCCTGGACTTGACTCTCTTTAAGAAACATCAACGACAATGGGAAAAAGCCCATGACCATACAGTGTACATAAGACCGTTTTCATACTTTAGGCATATTCCTCATCACCCTATATTTTCCCACTATGCTCCTTTGTTTCCCAGGCAGTTTCACTTCTACTCTCATGTCATCATGACATACATAATTTTACTACCTATAAATTCTGGGAACCGCAGATGAGAGAAGACATAATAGTTGTCTTTTAAAATCTAACTTATTTAGTATGACTGTCTCCAGTTACATCCCGAAAATGACATAGTTTCATTCATCTTAATAAAGATTCCATTATATACAGAACACACGTTTTTATTCATTCTTTTTCTGTTGCACACCTAGGTTGGTCCTTTAACTTAGCTATTGTGATGTATAAGTATGTCTGTGATAAATTGACTTGGAATCCTTTCGGCAAATACCATGAAGTGGTATAACTGGGTCATACAATAGATATGCTGTTAGTTTTTGAGAAATCTCCATACTGATTTCCATAGTGGCTTTGGCTTTTCTTAAACTTGGTCACAGTGTAGGAGGGCTCTAAAGTAGATGGAAAAGTCAGGGAGCTCGGTCAAGCTAAAATACATAAGTACCATGTCCAGTGGCAGATAGCTCATGCTCTGGTTAGATTTTTGTCTACTTGACACAAGCTAAGAGTTATCTGGTAAAGGAACCTCAGTTAAAAACATCCAAATTGGCCTGTAAGCAAGTATTACAAGGCCTGTAAACAAGACCTGTAAGGCATTTTCTTGATTAATGATTGATGTTGAAGGGCCCACCCAGCCCATTGTAGATTGTGCCACCCCAAGGCAGGTAGTCTTGGAGTGCATAAGAAAGCAGGCTGAGCAGGTGAAGGGGAGCAAGCCAGTAAGCTGCACTCCTCCGTGGCTTCTGCTTCAGTTGCTACTTCGAGGTTCCTGCCTTGAATTCCTGACCTAACTTCCCTCAGTGATGGAGTGTGACTTGAGAGTTGTAAGATGAAATAAATTCTTTCCTTCCCAAGTTGCTTTTGGTCATGATGTTTTATCATAGCAGTATAAACTAACTAAGATGACTGGTAAAAGTCATGGCAAAGAGTTTGCAGAAGGGCTGAGATAGGATTAGAGCAAATAGATACAAGAAGTTAGCTCAGAGGATTCCAGAAGTTTGATGAAGATGTTTTAGCTGTGTCTCCTCATATTGAAAGAAATTGCTTTTTCACATCAGATTCTCCTTCTGCTGTTTAAAGAACATTTCATTCTTTAAGTTCTATTAGAGGTCAGGGCTCACTCTCACAACAGAACAGAAGCTCTCAAGAGTTTAACATAACTCTCAGCAGCCAACGCAGGGTTTCTCAGTCTTGAACCTGTTGACATTTTAGGCACGAGAATCATTTATTCTAGAAGGCCATTTATTGCATTTGAGGCTGTCAAGCAGTACTGATGGCTTCTACGGATGATTTCCTAGAAGAACATTTCCCCAGGTATGATAACAAAAACTCTAGATATCATCAGATTTTCCCCAGAAGCAAATACTCCAGTAGAGATCCCTCATAAAAGTGACCCAAGATCTAGATGCAGCCAATCAAGTATTTTGTCTCCAGAACTGGGAGCTGGAAAGCAAGAAGTCTCCACCTCCGTGGTACTGCTACCAATAGTAGCACCCAATTCTGAAAGCATAACAAGCCAATGGATCTTTTCAGGGAGAGCCAACATCATGCAAGATTAGCAGGTGGCATTTAATGTCAATAATGTCATCAACCTATGTCAGTGATGTCACCAACTTAGATCTTGGCTATAGTCTTGGGTGATGCATGGTCTGCCTGATTTCCTACTTCCTACTTTTCTTTTAAGTCTACCTTTTCAGTGTCTCTGAAGAGTCCACGAAGACTCCAGACAGCACATCCATAAATCGCCTTTCTGCTTAAATGAAGTTTGGTCTATTTCTGTCAGTGAACCTAAGAACAAACTAAGAACAATCTTTGATAGAATATCTCAGATACTCCACAGGAAAATATCCAGATCCAAGGATGGTGAAGAGTTCCATTCAGAGCTTATGATGAATTGAGACACATATAGCTAGATTTAGATCTAAAGTTCAACAGATTTACAATTAAGAAGATGATTGACAAGGGATTGTCTTCTTCAATCCTCCCCTGAATCCCATATACCTTAATGAAATACCCATAAAAAGAATGCATAGATTTCTCTTTGTAGAGACATTTTGAATTTAAGAGGGCCTTAGGAGGGAGACTCCTTCCGAATTAGAATCTAGACAGATAATAGTTGGTAAGTTTGGCTATTTAATTGCCCTGGGCTTCATTTTCCTTGACTACAAAAAGCAGACGATATTCTAGTATTTAAGATAATAGCAGAGAAAAGCTAGGAAGTAGTTCTTCATTGATTTTTGGTTACTAGGTACAGACTTTCTTTGAATTTGATACATCATAGCCATATGGTTCTCTGTTTGGGAGAAGTGTGGTGTTAGAAGTGGGCATGTGCCAGGAGCATTTTCTCCATCTAGATCTTACTTACTCAATTAGCTCTCATGTCCAAATCTGGAAACAGGTAGGCTGCGTTTTCTTTGCCTTACACCACTTATTTGTAAGAGACAGCATGGAATCTTTCTTTTGTCCTCCAATCACTGAAGACCATAACCAACCAGTCAAACTGCAGAGAACAAGAGACCATATGGTACTCAGTCACAACTTGTACATCTGCAACACAACTCCTGCACCTAAGGTTCAGGGAATCATAGTGGAAGAGAAGGCAGAAAAATTTTAAGAGAAAGAGAGACATGAAGTCTGCTGTGAGATTTCATTTCTTAAAATTTTTAGAGACGGCTACTCTTATGAAGACTCATCAACATGGCTGCCTAAACAAAACTTGAAAAGGGATGAAACCAATAGACGTGTTAACATGGAAGGGGGAAATTTCCTGGGTCCCCAACCCTAGACAAGAACTACAAGCAACTAAGGAATGCTTCTATGTGAGAAAAGGTCTTCCCCATGGAAGAAACCCCAAATTATCTAATACCTCAATCCAATAGCTCAGCCCTGGTATATACATATGAATAAATTTATACAGACTGAGCAAGTTGTATTTATCTATTTATAAGTATGGTGGGGGGCAACAATTAACAAAATAGAAGCCATAAATTTAAGAGACATCAGAGATGGATGAATAGGATTTGTTGGAGGTAGGCAATGGAAGGAAGAAGCAGTATAATTATACTTTCATTTAAAAAATTTTTAAAAGAAGAATTATCACATATGGTGAGGTAAAAACTGGCTAATCAGTGCTGTCAAATATAGTAATATGCCTACTGAGGTAGATTAGAGCAGAAACCCTGCCTTTTTTCCCTTTGGCAACATGCTCTTCTTGTGTGGTCTAGGCTATCCTGGAACTCATGAGCCTCCCAGGAGTTGGGATTATGGGCATATGTTATCCATATTCAGTTGAAACACACTCTTTATGCTAGCTGTAATGTGCTGAACCTTAAGTAGGTTCTAGGTTTGGAGTTCCCAATATATACTTTTCTTTCCCTGATTAATTTAAGCTGGGATTATCTCTCCTGTAATAGAGAAGCTGATTCCCACGACCTCTCAGTTGGTGACCACTGCTGAATTGGAGCTGAGTAGGCACCCACAGTGAAACCACGAGTCCTAGTTTCATTACTGTTTCTGTGATAAAACACCCTGACCAAAAGCAACTTAGGAGAGAAAGGGCTTTAGTTCACACTGTCAGATTATTGTACATGTCGTGAGGAAGTCATGGCAGCTCATCACATTACATCCACCGTCAAGAGCAGAGAGCAATGAATGCATGTGTGCTCATGGTTTCAGGACCTTTTTATAGTCCAGGCTCAAACCCAGGGAATAGTACTGCCCACAGTGGGTTGGATCTTCCCATCTCAACTAAACCAGTTAGGAAAGATCCTTCACAGGCATGCTCATAGGCGAACCAGACTTAGACAATTCCTCATCGAGACTCTCCTCCCAGGTCATTCTAGGTTATGTGAAGCTGATGATCAAAACTAACATCACATGATGATACATGCTCAAGGAACAAATGGTCATAGCTGTTCTTTAAGTTCTGTACTCTATACATGGCAGAGGAGCCTCAATAAGCATGTGTAATTGTGAGGTCTACCTCATGCATGCAAGGTGAAGGGGCTCCTGGTGTGACATGTTGAATTTCACTTTGTCACAGCTTCCACTGTGGAAGAATGTCTTTAGGGAAACTGAGCCTCTGGCCCTTCCATAGATGACACCTGCACTTCTCCAACACATCATTATCACTCTCCAAACCCATAGGGAGTGTGACTTTGTGTGTCCAGGCAGGCCTCAAAGCTTTTAGGGTAATGAAATTATAACTGGTAACAACCTGGGAGTGTTGCCCCAGGCTCAGTCACAGTTCTATTTCCTCCCTTGCGCAGCACGGACTGCCAACAGGAGCCCTGTCATGGAAGGCCCATATTTAAAAGTCACTGCCGAAGGGCCTTCAGATCAATATTATCCCCCCTGTAGCATTTCCTCACATATCACATTAAAAAGACTAATCCCTCAGAGAGTTGTAAAGATGTTTTAGTGCAGAGCATATATTATAAATGTTTCATCGTTATTCCTCAGGATTTATTTAACATTTTACTCGACAGTCCCTTCGGATTTTTGATTGATTACTAGGCAAATTAGATAAGAAAACTCTTTTCTGTAAGAGATTTCAACGCAGCACCCGTAGCAAGGATGATGATGGGAATAGTCTGCCTTTATCTGGCCCTTTTTGCATCAATGATTGTGCTAAGCGGTTTGTGCGCACTCTGTTCGTGGCTCTCCTGCCCCTCTGAGGAAGATATCCTTATCTTCATTTCACAGATGAGGAGCTGAGGGTTAGAGTTTCCGAGTCAAGATCAGAACATCAGCCAAGGTCTGTTTCACTTCGAAGCCTGTGCTGTCTTCACATCCCCTCAACCCCCATCATGTCACCCTCAGATGGCTAGAGGTTTTCTCATTCTGTGGCACCTAGAGGGTAGGCAATGCTTACTCTGTGTCTAGTGCTGGTGGAGTCTAGACTGAACTCCCAGGTAGCTGCAATCCCAAGCTGGAGCCAGGAGCAGTCGATTGTCCCTGCTTCCTGGACAGCCCCATGCCTCCCCATGTGATAACCTGAGAAGGGTGTTGCCACAGCAAACAAGTGGCAGGATCAAAGAAGTTGGGAGAAGCATGGCTGATTCTCTGCCATCCTTCAGAGTTACAAACGCATGACTCAATTAAAGGTGCTGAGGAATTCTCTAGGGAAGAATCTAATTTCAGTTCATTTTACAAGTGCTTGCAAAATTATTTGATTCTGAATCCTTTTGATGGTTAGTTGTGTTTGTTGTTTCCTTTCCAGTAATGGCAGTTAGCATACTGAATGTATTCAAAGAACAATTTGGGCTTTGGCTTCTCTCCGAAGTAACACCCCACGGCCAACCACATGATGAGAGAGTTTGACTGATGTAGACATGGGGAACGGCATGTGTGGTAAGAGTGCTTAAATTTCTTAGACAATATGATCATAGAGCTGGTGATGTGGCTCAGTTGGTAGAGTGCCTGCCTAGCATGTACGAAGCCCCAGGTTAGGTGCCCAGCACTGCATAAAACTAAGTGTGTTGGTGCATAGTAGAAATCTCAGTACTCAGAACGTAGGGGTAAGAGGAACAGAAGGTCAAGGTTATCAGCTAATAGGGAGTTTGAGTCTACCCTGGGCTAGAAACCCTGTCTCAAGACACAAACAAAAACAACGAAATGAAATGAAAACCAAACCATAGCTATTGGGCTGCTCATACTTTTCTTCTCCCTACAACTGCATTGCCCTGGTATGAGATAGCATATGTTCTTACTGATGATTTTTCTGGGAGCCAGAGGGCAGCTAAAGACGGTCACAATTTTCTCTAAATATAAACCTATTTTATGAATTTTGTAGCTTAATTTTGTAAGTTTTTCATGGAATCATTAATACACATTGGTTCAGTAAGTCTGAACCAGTGGTTCTCATTGGAATATCTGTCTCCCCGCCCCCCACCCAGTGTCTAGAGACCATGTTATTGTAGAGGATGTGTTATTGGCATCTCTAGCCAAGATCTATACCTCTGTGGTTGTGTGCATCGAACACTGCATAGAGCACTGTAGGAATTCAACCAGCCCACAACATCAATAGTGTAAGAGACTGAGGAATCACACGTAAGCCATGCAGGGCACCCTTGGGAGCTTAACAGTCTACAGACTTTTGTTGTTTTCCCCTCATTCATGTAAGGTCTGATTCTCATTTTTGAGAGGTGCCTAAACAATGAAGGCTTTCAGATTTCTTCATGAGCTCCACCATGTCAGAAGTCATAGCTCTCAGCTGTGTAGACAGGTAGGAGAGCACACAGATAACGATGGCTATCACATAAGGTTCAAGGACAGAAATGATGCTCATTTCCCCCACAGATATTCCAATGAGCATATTTCAGCGGTGAGAAAATCACGAGGCTCAAGGGGACTGGGATACTGCCTTCCTGCTTCCTCAGAAGGACATCGTAATCGTCAACGGCATGCGTGGGAAGTTCACTTTGAGTAAATGCTGAATAAATAAGGGACAAGAGCCAAAAATGTTTACACAGCAATTAAACAGCAGAAAAACATAATTTTAATTTAAGAGACTAGCATTGCTGTTGAGAAAATAGCTCTCAGGTCCATGCATCAGGATTTAGACTGGGAAACTAATATTTATTAAGAATGCATGACTCTCGGTTACTTGGAAAACATTGGCTCATTAAATCACCGCATGCTGTAATTATTGCACTGGTTTCATAGATAAAGAAATTGAGGCTCAGAGAGTTTAAGATGCCAATGCAGACACACACAGTAAATAAGTTACAGCATGAACATGCAAACCAAATAGAGACTGCGAAATCACGCTTTCTATTTATATCAGCCTTGTGCCAGGCCCTATTCTTATGAAAATGACAGCAGACAACACAGGTTTATAAGCTAACATGTTTTTAAAAAAATTATAGACACTATGTTTTCCTCTGGAATGAGTTGCAGAGTTCAGAGACTTAAAACATCTGAGTTGTGTTTTAAAGAGCTCAATTAGACCAATTAGATAAGAGCTTCCTGTTTTTCACTACGTATTAATATTCAACACAACAAACTAAAATAAATCTCAAGAAAGTTGTTCTCTCTCAGCATTTGTGTTTCCCATTTGGAATTTAATTTTACACCCACACCATGCATATAAAATGCATTATTACGTCTACAACACTGTTTGAGGAAGCAGCCTGGTGCATCACAATGGTTCTAGCCAAGGAATTTTGGAGACAGATCTGCTGCTCAGACACAGTTAGGGTGTTTTGTTTCTGTGCTTTGCTTTCATCTTCTATATTGGAGGTGGTATAGCGTTAGCCCTGGGGATGGTGGGCAGGTCTTATCTCCTATCCCAAATAAGTTTGTTTTTGCTTTATTTAATCCTATTTGATTTGATTCATTTTGCATGTATGTGACTTTCCTTGAGTTTGTACCCAAGATCAACGAACATGACAACCCACTCATGTCTATTGTGTAAGGTCTTAAGATCACTTCAACAAAATATTTACTTATTTTTATTTTATGTATATGCTTGTTTGTTATCATCTATGTCTGCATACTGCATGTATGCTTTGTACCCATGGAGGCTAGAAGAAGATGTTAGATCTCCTAGAACTGAAATTATGGATGGTCGTGTCACAATGTAGATGCTAGAAGTTGAACTTGTGTCCTCAGGAAGAAAAGCCAGTGCTCTATCATCTGGGCTAGCTCTCCAGCCCTTCTTGCGATCAGTTTTACATTGTCCTAAATCACCGCAAGACAAACTGATACTTGATTTCTATAGGTTACTGTAATCATTGCTCCCACTTTGTGTTGCAGACTGTGTGTGCACCTCACACCCCCGAATGCTCAAAATTTGTTGCTGTTGAATGTGATCCCTAGGGTACTGTGTTAGTGAGAATCAGAAGCCAGGTCACACCAGTGCTCTAATCCAGTTGTGGTGCCTGTTGTGGCATAGATGGAGGAGATAGTATTCCATGGACTGTAGACTAACCATCTCTTAACTAATGGAAACCTGAGGTTATTTTCACCTTAAAAAGTCTCTGATTCCATCTAGTATGAAAAATAAAACAGATAACCTGTTTTTGTTCTACTTAGAAATACATCAGGGTTGGGGGACAGGGTAGGCTTAGATTGCAGCTTAATTTATATGGCCTCTGGCATATCCTAATGTCCATGGAATGGAAAAGCTAAACCCCTAAAGACAGATCCAAGAGAGGCCTTGCTGATAGGAGCTAGAGGTTATTTTATAAAAAATGATATTGTTCTGGATTTTGAAGGATGTACAGAACTTTGAGAAATGGGTGAAGAGAAAGTCAGGCTAAACAAAACTATTGGAAGGGCCTGTTAGATGACAGTGGGGGTTGAGGTCAAGCATGTGCCCAGCATTTAGGAATTCTGTATATGGAACAAGGAACAAAATGAAGCCAGGTAGGTAAAGGCTATGAATGACCAGCACTGGGAGTTGGGCACTTGCTGTGGTCCCAAAGCAAAGAAGTCACACAGCAGGGAGGATGATAATCCCAGCGTGGTATAGACAGGAGATCTGATTTGCTGGTGGCCTGTTAGCTTCCTCTCCTTTAATAGAGCTAGCTCAGAGTGGCATTTGTCCCCTCTGCTTCCTCTGGCTGCTCAAGGCTCCTTCCTGGGACTTGGTCTAATGAAATGTTTCCTGTTTTAATTTCATTCTGCTGGGAGGAGCCCTTTTATCTCTGCTGCTTCCCTGCCATCAAAGCCTACTCAACACTGAGTAGCTGCCCGCCCCCTTACCATGCTGTCCTCCCCAGCATCCTGCCTGGAGGTTTTAATTCACAGTCTCAGAAGACAAGCAAGGGGCCGCCTTTGATTGATCAGTCAAACACAATCCCTTTACAATTGTCTTTGGAGACTTAGACTCTCTCAACATGAAAGATGAAAACAAGAGATGGCAGCTTGGTCTGAGATGGAAGTGTGCGCTGGATCTTTCTGTTCTTCCTTCAACTTGGAAAAAAATAAAGTAAAACAAAGGCTTTCGTCCTCAGCTCAGTCAGCGCGTTGTTTGCCTGTCAGCTCATCTTGTTTGTTTTCCCTGGCAAGTTATCGTCTTCTGGAAGAAATGAACGCCACCCAATATTTACCAAAGTTCCTCTGATGGTTTTCTGTACATTCTAGGCACTCAATTCGTTGTCAACCCACTCCATTTTAGCCCCTATCTTATACAATGGGCACCAGGATTAGCTCTGTTTACAGATCAGAAATTGAGTCATGGAGTGCTAGATTAGTTTTTGTCTCTGCTACTGTAATGAACATGGTGACCAAACATAAGTTGGGGTGGAAAGTATGTATATGGCTTACACGTTACAGTCCACTGAAGGAAGCCAAGGCAGGAGCTGATGCAGAGGCCATGGGGGAGTCTTGCTCACTCTCCACGGTTTGCTCAGCCTGCTTTGTTACATAGCCCAGGACTATCTGCCCAAGGGTAGCATCACCCTCAGTGGGATGTGCCCTCCCACATCAATTATTAATCAAGAAAATGTCCCTGCAGACCAATCCAATGGAGGTTATTCCTCAACTGAGGTTCCTTGTATCAAGCTGACAAAAACTAACCAATATAATTGCTAACTAATCTGTCACTGGTTATACAGCTCTAATGCAATGGAACTGGAGCCCAGTATCAACTTATGTAGCATCAGAGTTCCTGCTTTAAGCCCTCCTGCTGGGCCATGCCCCTAATACCCCATTCTTTCTTTGTGCTTATGTATGCACATGTGTGTGGGGTACATGTATGTGTGAGCACATGTGCATGTGGAGGCCAGAGATCAATATAGAAAAATGTCCCTGATTGCTCTTCACCTCATTTTGAGGCAGGATCTCTCACTGAACCTTGAGTTCACTGATTAAGCAAGGCTGGAGGCCCTTTTGTTTCTGCCTCCCAAGAGCTGAGATAACAAGCCCCACCCGGCTTTTACACGTGTGCTGGAGGTAGAAGGCAGGTCCTTGTGCTTGTGTGGTGATCACTTTACTGACTGAGCTCTCTCTGTGTCCCCTGACATCTTACTCTTTGAGTGACATTCTACATGTTGATGCCCAGCAAACAAATTACTTCACCATTAAACTATTCTATAGGAATCTCCTAGGTGCACAGGCAGTGATTTACAGATTGAACAAACCCAAAATAAGTGGCACCAGGATTGAGATAGATGTCCAAGGGTTGTCTGAGTTAAATATTTTAGCCTAGAAAATAGACAAAGGAAATACTTAAGATCTTCCAGACTTGGGGAAAATCACAACAAAAACAGATACTGTGTGATGTGAAACACTGCTGGGTAAGAAATTGGATAAGGCAATTCAATTCATTTTCTATACGTCTAGCCAAAGCTTTGTGCTGCAAAAATATGGAAGACTTGAATCTGGTGTGATGAAGCTCTCTTTGGATAACAGGCTCTGTTCCTCAGATCCAAAACTCTGCCTGAAATCTGCATAGTCTTCAGAAATGGATAATTGGGAGATACGATTTTTAAAAACTTCTAAAATACATTTTAAGAGCTCTGAACATACTCTACTCCAGACGAGACCTTCCTACATGTGACCACCATCTTGAATTATACAAAGAGGATTTAAGAGGTCATATACCCAAAGTGGCAAGCAGAGATTTCGATCTAATTGGGTCATTTGTATACATTTAAAATATGGAGTCATTTATATTTTGTTGCTAAAACAGAAGACTTATATCTATGTCAAGACACGCAGTAAATGTCTTCATTCTCTGCCTGCCATGTTGTCCAACAGTGTGGCCTAGAGGACAACTCAGACAAGACTAAGATCAGGTAGAGAGCTTGTAAAGTTGGATGGAGTCTGTTCTTTGTTGATCCAAAGCTGGCTGAGCTAAAGTTTAAGGAAGATTTATCCTGATAGGTCCAAATCTAGATTCAAAATGGATTGTTTTAGAGGATGTAAAACCTCCTCCTGAGAAGTTAATGCCTTGTGCCTGACTGCCCATGTTTACAGAAGATGACCAACGTTATATAAACACCAAAGTAAAACCGTGGGCAGGACCCATTAATAGATGCCAGGAGTAGAGGACAAAGTACAATGACAGCCAAATACTCAGAAAGCTGAAGTTGAAGGTTTGAGGACTGTGGCCCAGTCTGGGTTACATAGTAAGTAGAAAGACTCTGTCTCAAAAAGGAAAAAAAGTAGAAAAAGAAAACAAGAGGAGACTAGGGAGACAATTCAATAAATAAAATGCATGCCTTGCATGTATGGAGACCCAAGTTTGATCTCCAGAACCTATGTAAAAAACTTGGGTTTTGTGGTGGGCACTTGTGATAACAAGATCTCATTGCTAGGGAAGCAGAAGGCAGGGAGAACACTGGGATCTCGGCCAGCCTGCC
Organism: Cricetomys ansorgei; assembly: GCA_026225945.1. Lineage (NCBI taxonomy): Eukaryota > Metazoa > Chordata > Mammalia > Rodentia > Nesomyidae > Cricetomys > Cricetomys ansorgei. Next base: position 1,108,905 of record JAMJFZ010004061.1, on the reverse strand, counting down.
TACCCAGTGAGAGACCCTGTCTCAAACAGCAAGGTGAAGAACAACATGAGTGTTTGCTCTCTGGTTTACACAGGCACCCAAACACTCATACACACAGATGTGCACACACATGTGCACAAGCACATAAATGCATGCACACACAGATACATTCACACACAAGAAGAAAGGATGCAATAATAATAAGGTATATGTGTGGCCTCAAATATCTCCCTGCCAGGTCAGAATAGCCCAGACCCAGTAGTCATGGTGAACATCTTCAGTAATAAGACATAAACATGTTTTCTACTCTGCTGTGACACACTGACGCATTCCCGCGTGATTTCTACGACAGCATTACTCCAAATGCAAACATACCATCTAAGCAGGAGGAAATAACAGGTTAATCCTAATGAAGGACGATTTTGTCAAGCAACCTCAAAAGCGTGTAAACACACAAAAGACAAGTCAGACTCAAGGTTTGTCCTAGGCTGGAGGAGTACGTGATGAAGACCAACAAGCAACTGCAGTTTAGGAGCTGAGTCAGAGCCTGGTGAAGAAGACAGACATTAATTAGGAAGATGGGTAAAGCTCACAAAAGGCGGGTGGGGATTAGTTCCTGTCTGTGATCCTCAGTGGTCACCACCACTGTGCTGTGTTAAAGGAAGATGCTTTCACTTGGGGGGAGGATGAAGGGCCCTTAGGGATTCTTTGTACTGGTTTCGAAACTTTCCAACTGTCTAAAACAGTTTCAAAGTATAAAAGGGTTTTTTTTTTGGGGGGTAGGGGGAAGATGTCAAAGATTATTTATCAAACATAGAAACCTTGAATTGTAATATTTTTCTCAGTGTTGAATGCTGTCTATCCTTTGCTCTGCAATTCCTTCATGCCATTGTTCTTAGAAGATTACTTTAATTGAGCTGGTATCTCCCTCCCCTCCTCCTCGCTCTCCCCCTTTCCTTTTATTCTTTCTCATTCTCCTTTCTTTAGGGCACTTTTAAAATTCCACTGAGACATTTTCCAGTCTCTGCCCCAAATCAGTACAAGCCATCTCAGCACCCCCTCTAGAGAACTGTTGGTACCCAGACACTGGGGTACAAAAGGCACAGTCTTCATGCATCCAGAAGGGCTTTCATTGGCTGATGCTTTATCAGCAATACAAAGCTCCATTGAGGAAAGAAAAGAAGATGCTAATTTATTTCTAAAGTTATGCTGCGAGTAGTGCCTTTTGCCAAGTGGTCAGTTAGGAGACAAATATTGAATATTTTCAGAGTTCTAGGGATGCAGGGCTAGGATACGCTGGTAACAGATGAGCTGTAGGAGCATTTAGGAAGAACACTTGGTTCTACCAACCATTGCTTAGTGTGTTACTACCCTCCCAGCATCCTGTCATATGGAGACAAGAAGCCATGTGACCTTCTTCACATCTCTTACAGCTATTAGAAACACAGGGAATGTGTAGTAATTATTTCAGATAAAAAAAAGGCAGTAAGGTAGGAAGGGAGGGAAAGAGGGAGAAGTTTAAGATCCCCTTTCAGTCAGAAACTGTAGTGGGGTTCAAGGAAGAGGTCTGTTTGCCCCAGGGGAGAAAGGGAATTATTGAGTGTTAGGGATTTAAACCAGGATCCAAATGTGTAAACATGTGATATGAGCCTGGCACAGCATCTAAAGGGAAACAGTGAGCAGTAGGAGGAATCTGCTTGTCTGGTTTGGAGAAGGTGGAAATGTGCCCATTCATTCTGTCCCGAGAAAAGGGAATTCTAGCCAGAGGTGCAAAGAATCCCTCCCTTCCTCCCTCCCTCATCCTTTCTTTACTCCTTCCTTCATTTTATTTCTTCCCCTTCTCTCTTCTTCCTTCCCCATCCTTTATTCCTGCTTTGTTGAAAATCTGGGTTTGTACATGAAACCTCCTGATTTCTGATACAGCTAATCCTTTTCACTGTCTCAACACAATGTGGGCCAAGAGAACTGTGCCTGCAAGTCGAAAGTGACCCAGGGACTCCACATCTGTGGTCTCTGCTGCAGAAAAACAAAAGGGCAGGAGGTGGCCAGGCAGTCAAGGACCAAGTGCTAAGACAAAAGAGCAAGGAGGAGAAATCAAGATGAACACTCCTTGATTCTCTTCTCACCTACAATTTATAACCCAAAGGCATGCTGGCATCACCCTGAAGACTGACTGGGATGGATCCTTAGAAGCCAACAGATGAAGAATAACCAGTGGCCCATCCTGGCAACCACTGACCTTGTACTCTCTATTCTTGGAGAGAAAAAGTGTTGTCAAAAAAAAAAAAAGCAAAGACATCTCATAGCAGCAGCCCCTTGGCAGGCCGTGAGCTGTATTCTTTGTTAAGGCATTCATCTACTCACAGACAGGGCTTTCTTCCTCTCCTCTTTTCTCTTTTCACCCTGGAACAGAAGGAATTGAGTACAAACTGGCATTGAACGATATCCCTCCTGACTTGGGGTGATTGTGTTCGTTAATAATGGTAATCGCTTCTAGGTAATATTTGCATGATAAACTGTAGACATCTGGTGGAGCAGGCACGGGCGTGCGGTATTTGTTAGGAAGCAGAAGCAAGCTTAATGCTGATGAAATGTGAAATCGAACTGTTCACACTAAAAATAAAGTCAGCAGGCTTTGGGATTTCTGGATGCCAGCAACGCTGCCTTAGTTACCGTGGGAACATGTGGCCAGAAGTATACGGCGGGCAGAGTACACAGTTTGTGGGCCCAGCCCCGGTGGGACCCATTATAGAATTTTGTATGTTTAGAAGTATTTTCTAATAAGGCCCCTAGTGTCATTTGTTAGTAATAAAACACACAGCAGCCTTCATCAGCATCAACCACAAATTTATTTCATAAAGAAATGAATAGGCATGCTTTCAGGTAAGAGACACGTGTGCAGATGTGTGTGATTTTATCTTTCTTAAAGTGTTTGCTACATGTTAAATCTTCCCCCATGTGATTCTTCCTTTACTAAAGTTGTTTCTATGTACACATGCACATACGTAGTGTACGGGCATCCAGGTCTCTGTGTCCACAGGCATATGTGTGGCTGCTGTAACGAAACCTTTGCTGCCTCCTCGTTGTTCTCTACAATCTTTTGACCTCAGGCTGTCACTGATCTCAGTATTCACAGATTAGCTAGACCAGCTGGCCCAGGAGCTCTAGGGATCCCCACTGTCTCTACCCTGCCCTAACACTAGGATTACAGTTGTACATCTCCGTATGGCTTTTCACGGGAACTCTAGGAATTCGAGCTCAAGTCTCATGTTGGGCCATCTCCCCACACCAACTTTGCCTTTCAGAAAGAAATAATTAAATATTATTTGGGAGTATTTTGTAGTAAGGTCTGACTTCCTGGATTTTATAGAGAAGAGCTTGTATCTCTGAAGGCCAAGCTTAGATCCATGGAAGAGGGTATCAAGTGTGGGGACTGTGGCATTTGTCTTGAGTGATGTAGTCACTGGTGAATACCCCATGCTCCCCCTAAACAGCTGCATAGCCATGTCTACACAGACAGCCCTGGTCAAGCTTCGTGTCACATGCACACAAAAAAGCAAAACCAAGACAAAACAAAAAATATGAAAATGGGAAGAAGACGTACGTGCTTTTTTTTGTGTGTGTGTGTGTGTGTGTGTGTGTGTGTGTGTGTGTCGGGAGGGGGTATTGACAAGGGAAGGAGAGGGAACCAGTAAAAGTGTGAGCGTGATCAGAATGTATTATATACAAGTAAAATTTTTTATCACTTTTATTTTGTATGGCGGGGGGAGGGGTGCAGTTTGCACTGCTAGCATTGTGAATTCCCAGCGTCTGGAATGGCAGAAACCTTTACCCAGCTGTCAACACTGTGCTGTTTTAAGGTTGCCACAGGAACACAGAAAGGATCCGGAAGTGGAGAGATGACTGTACTTTGCTTTTCTCATTACCTGATCTGAGTCACCTAGAGAAAATGACTCCCCTTTATATTTACCTTCTTGGTTCCTTTCCAAAGTGTTCATCTAAATGTCTTCGGTAGCGCGGAATGGAATGTTCTCTTCTGTTAATGGCTTTCAGCCTGTCTCCGGAAGGCCTGCAGTTTAACCCTCCCCAGTGGATTCTGCAGTTATCGGAAGGATGTGCCTCACAGAAGCTCCAGCTAGCTTGGCACTTTCCACACAATCCAAGCTGCTATCTACTGATGCCCGGGGGCCACGCTGACTAGTCTGAGTTTCGAGCTGTTCTTCTAAACGGGACTTGATGTGCAGAGGAACTGTGAGAGTTTGGGTCCTGAGGCTCATAAGACCTAAGGGAGAAAACAGGCTTTGCTACTCTCTCACCAAGACCTTGAACAATATCCATAATTGCTCTGAGCCTCTCCCTTGTCTAAAAAGCTGGGAGATTACTTCAGATTTCCTCAGAACCTTAAAAAAGTTGAAGGCTATGAGGGGACAGAACATGGGCTAAAGTAACCAATAATTTTGGTACTACCTGGTGCTCCAGGCCTTTGATCCCAGCACTAAAATATAGGCTGATCTTTGTGAGTTCAAGTCCAGCATGTTCTAAACAGTGAATTCCAGGCCATTCAGGGTTAGAGTGAGACCCTGTTTTTTTGTTTTGTTTTGTTTTTTGTTTGTTTATTTGTTTTGTTTTTTTGTTTTGTTTTGGGGTGTGTGTGCGTGCGTGCGTGTGTGTGTGTTTAGTTCCAAGGGTCTGGAGAGATGAGATTATCTGAGCTTCCTTCTCTTTAAGAGAAATGGAGTTTGGGTCCCACCACCCAGATCAGGTGGTTCACAGCCACCTGTAAATCCAGCTCCTGGGCATAAGCTGCCCTTTTCCGACCTTTGAGGATACCTGTACTTATGTGACAACTACTCACCCAGACAGATACATACACATGCAAAAAATAAAACTTAAATAAAACAAACGATGCTGAAAATCAGTGATATGTATTAGTCATGAAGCCAAGCTCATTTTCCGTAACTGCCCAGTAGTTAATATACGTGTTCTTGTTTTCAATTTAACCTTACCATAGTCCTTGCTGGCAGAAAACAACATTGCTTGGGTTACAGCTGGAAATAGAAGAAACTGAGAACAGTAAACAGGTCACCTGTGGGTGACATAGTGCCTTCTGCAACAAGGTTCCAAGCTGGAGAGATGGACATTGTCCACACCTGTGAACCAAAGTGGTGTGCTGCTAAGAATCATAAATAAAATACTGGTGATGTTGGGAAACTGACATTTGCATTTCTGTAGGGATATTGGAAGGGACTGGTACGTAAGAGCGATAGAACTGGGGAGGGATGCAACTCAAAGTTGGCAGAGAGCCTGCCTAGCTTCATTAAGACTGGAGCATACACATCCTAAAACCGGGAAGAAAGCTCATGAGGAAAGGAAGATCAACTATATATTCAGAGAATGTTCATCAGTAGCCAGGGACATGTCTTCAGTGGAGGGAAACCTCGGTCAGAGCCACAGCTGTTGCCCCAGAAGTAGCTCAACCCAGATGCAGGAGGCACTTACAGTGCCTTATCCCTGTGTCATTCCATTCTTTGGTCTAACGGGGATTCTCTCTGAGCCAGACATGCCTCACTTAAGTACCTAGTGAAATATTTCTTACAATTTCAACATCAATGACAATGAGTGTCCAGAGTAACTTTCACTATGACATCATTTGTTGAATGCTCAATAGACCACAGCAGTCTGAACTCCACACATCCTCTGTGTCTGTGTGCATGTGTGTGCGCATGAGTACTTGTATATGAAGGAATATGAAGACCATACGGGTGCCTTCCCATTACCTCTCTTGTGAGACAGTCTCTCTCAAACCTGGAGCTCATGCGTTTGCCCAGACTAGCTGTCCAGTGAGCTCCAGCGATCTGCCTCCCCAGCACGCATGCTTTAGAGACCATTACACCACGCCTTGTTTTTATCCGGATGCTGGGGCTCCAACTCAGCTATTCATGCTTTGCAGCAAGCACTTTGCAAATGGAGCCACCTCCCCAGCCCTTGTTCCCTTCATTAGAAGACAAAGCAGTAGTTCCGAAGCATTATCTCAATGTTTCCCTTAAACCACCATTAAAAGTTGGAGCCGCACTTTGTGTGCTCAAAGCAGCATTCATATCAGATTCCACAAAGCTGTTCCAACCTCTTTCTTCTGTTTAGATGAAAGGCAGTGAACTCATTGACTAATCTTAACACATACACACATCAATTAATTAAATTGACTTAAGGGTTATTCTTACATAAAAATGTTACTCTTGGATTGTTTTAAAAGGCATCAATTTGTCATTAAAAGAGGAAATTGCATACAGTAGCTTTATTTTCCCCACTTAATTCCTTTAATATCTGCTTTGGTAAATGCTTAGCAACAAAAGGCTGGCTTGAACAGGGGCTTCTCTGCCAAGATAGGGGGAAAAAAATCTAAAATTTAGATGTGTCTGCAGTGATCATGGCAGTGTAAATTAATTAGTCACACTGAGCCTGAATCAGCAGTGTCTCTAAATTGATCTCGCTTTTATGCCACTCAGTTTTCCAAATGTGTTCACACTGAAAAGTAGGCCTTCTTGCTAATACCTCCCTTCCTCAGTCGGAAATCAAAGTCAGCAAGAAAGCCTATTTTTTTAAGGATATTACTTGATAATTCACTAATAAATTTTAAAACGTGGAATTTTTGTGCCAGGGGCCAAGCTGAAGGCTTGTCAATGCCAAGGATATGAAAACAAATAAGAGATTATTCCTCTCCTGAGGGAGGTAACATTCTTAGGGCAGTATTAAAACATGTATACCAAAAGCTAAATTATATAATACAATATAACACGTAAGCAGTGTTATAAGGCAAGGTGGTGGTGTTCAGTACCAAGGGGTGAAGTGAAGCGAAGGCCGACAGTCACACTGGAACACAGGAACAGCAGAAGAAGGCTTTGAAAACAGAGAGATGGAGATCATGGAGTATTGGTCCCCTTCCTCATCACTGTGGCAGGGCATCTGGCACAGGCAGTTGAGGGAGGAAAGACTTGCTTGGGTTCACAGTCTGTCCACCATGGCTGCGGGATGTGCATCAGGGACTCTTCCCCTCTTCGCATCAGAAGAGCAAGAAGCAGGAAAACAGTAAAACCTCAAGGCCTGCACTTGAGTGAACCACTTCCTCCCTCTGAGCCCTGCCTCCCAGTTTCCACAACTTTCCAAAACAGCACCACTTACTGGAGACCAGATGTTCTAACACACAAGCCTACGGAGGACTTTCTACACTCAAACCGCAGTACTGGCATGCATGGCTAAGTTCCAAGTTCAAGGCATATTTTAGCAGACATATTTATGAAACTTAAAGTCCATTTAAGAATAGGATTAATTTTTAAGTGAACATACAGTTTCACAACCACTATCAAATACAAATGTACTGCGTTCCCGTTACCCTGAAAACTTTCAACCTATTTTCAATTGGATAATGGATCTAACCCATTTATTTGAGTAACCACTCATTATTTTTTGTTCGTATAATTTGCCTTTTTCTCAAATTATATATAAATGAATTATGCAATACATATTCTTTTGTTTGTATTTTAGCTTAATATAATAAATTTATATTTATCTATTAAATGCGGTATGTGTGTATACTCCATTCTTTTTCATGTATGAATCAAAACCCACTATGACAAGCACTTTGTCCTCTTTTATTTCTGTATAATATTCCATTATTAGTCAACAAATTTCACGTTATTTATCCAGCCATAGATTGATATGCATTTGGGTATTCCTTACCTTCTGACTCCATGAATAATGATGCTACAGAATCTCCACACAAGTTTTCCTATGAATATAAACTTGCTTGTCTCTAGAGTAGATACTTCTGGACAGAATTGCTAGGACATTTGGAAAACTTATGTTCAGCTTTTCGGGAAACTCAGTCTCCCAAAGTGACTGCATCAGTTCCCACTGCCACCAGAAGTGCCTGAGGCAGAACTTTATCTGTCTATCTTCATTTAATTATCACTTGAGCTCAGTGGGAAGAGGATGAGACCACACAGGGTACGTAGATTGTCTCGTCTAAGGTTACATATTACATTATCATAGAGGTGAAATTTTAACCAAGGGTGACTGATTCTGAAGTATTGTTTTCACATCATGCTGGAACTCCGATATTTTAAAGAATTGTTTTAAGGAGGGAATTCAAATGCCATTTCAATATAAAATAAGAATTTATTAATAATGTCTACCAAGGGCACAGGTTACACATCACATAGTGATAAAGGCTGAGTTTTAACAAGAACTGCAGATTCCAAGACCTTACTTCTCCCTTGTAAGGGGACTCCAGGATTTTGAAGAACTGTTTTAAGACATAGTTTCAAATCCAAGTTCAAAGGGAAGTAACAATCAATTAATAATGTCTGGGCAGTTTGATGCCGATAGACAGAAATCCATGTCCTGTTCTGAGATAGTTTTTGGCTCCTTATCATTGCTGGTGAAACTAGATTCCAAATCATATTAGTCTAATGCTCTTCCCAACTTCACTGGTACAAAGTGTTCTCTTACTAGTAAGCATATTGAATGGCATTTGGATTTTCTGTTTAGTCTCTGTAGATACAAGTCTGAGAGCAACTGATAGGCTCATGCTCTCTTCTATTCAATATCCAAACAACAGGAAGCATTGCTGTGGTTGAAATATAAAAATAAAAATGCAGATAAAGTCAAATGTCGTCTTTCCATTTTAAAATATGAAAAGGAAGGGGATGGAGACCTTAAATAATGTACTACATCTGGGGATCCACAAAAGATGGAGAGGGACCTTGAGTACCCAAATTCCTCCATCATCGAACTCCAGCTTAAAGCCTGAGAGTAACCGGTCCTGCCCATAACTGCTATAAGTGATGGATGAGCCTGTGATAGTCTGTTCACACTGGAAGCACTCTGGAGAAGGCTTCCTGAATGCAAAGCTCCCATCATTTATAATGAGCAGACCATGGCTGGCATGGTATATGAAGAGGGAAAGGTTGCATGAAGGCTTTTCTAGCAATTTTTAAGCAGAAAAGAATCAGAAGCTAGGGATATGGTTTTGTTAGAAGACTGCTTGCCTCACATGCACAAAGCCCTGGGTTTAACCCCATACCACATAAATTTGGGTGTTGTGGCACATGTCTGTATTCCCAGCACTTGGAGATGAAGTCAGGAGGATGAGGAGTTTGATGTCATCCTTGACTACATAACAAGCTCAAAGCAGGGGGGATACTTGTATGTGAGTATTGAATATGTGTATGTTGTATGTACATGTATGTATAATGCATACACATATGTAATACACACATATGTACACACAGATCATCCCTTGAGATCTATAAGAATCTACTTCCCATACTTCTGCATACACAAAAACCTACAAACAATAGAATTTACATATACCCTACACCCTATAATAAATTAAATGACTTCCAGATTACTTATGCTATCTAATATGGTATAAATCCTGTATAAATAGTTGTTATACTACATCATACAGAAAATGACATAAAAACTCTGTTCAGGTTCATTACACAGGAGTATTTTATTTTGTGTACATATGCATGAGTGTGTCTGCTTGTTCACATGTGTGAATTCATACACATGGAAGTCAGAGCACAACTTTAGGGAATCTATTCCCTTCTTCCCCCGTGAGGGTTCCAGGTATTAATTAAGCTCACATCATCAGGCTTAGTGGCAATTATCTTTACCCACTGAGCAATCTCTCTGGCCCCTGTTGTTAATATTTTGAAGGGACATCATACTGCTTCCTTTTTAAAAGTTGAAAATAGCTCCACTTTCTCCACATCCTCGATAACAATCATCACCTCTTTTATATAGTAGCCATGCTAACAGTCATGAGCTACTGCCCATTGCAATCTTGCCCTGATTTTTCTGGTGACTGGTGGCACAAGATTCATTTTCATGTACATTATGATCATTCACAGAAATGTCTGTTAAAGCCCTCTGTCCATTCATTTTCCAAGTAGGTTGTCCGGGTTTGGGGAGGGTGAGTGTGCTGGCTAGTTTTGTGTCAACTTGATACAAGCTAGAGACTTTGGGGAGGAGGAAGCGTCAGTTGAGAAAATGATCTATAAGATCAGGTTCTTGGCAAGCCAGTAGAGTATTTTCTTAATTAGTGTTTGATATGGGAGGGTCCAGCCCTGGGCTGGTGGTTCTTGGTTTTATAAGAAAGCAGATGCAGAGGCCCAAGGCCAAGCATTGGGTGAAGCTGGTAAAACCCCATGAAAGAGGAGGAGGAGGCATTGTGGGAACCAGAGGGATCACCAGAAGAAGACAGCCCATGGAAGTAACTGACCAAGACTCATAGGGGTTCATGGAGACTGAAGCCTCGAAATCACAGAACCTGCATAGTCCACACTAGGTTCCCTACATATATTTTGATATTGTTTGGCTTGTTGTTCTTCTGGAACTCCTAAAAGTTGGAGTGGGAAGGGAATCTCTGACCCTTTTACCTGCCCTTGGGACCCTTTCCCTCCTGCTAGGTTGCCATGTCCAGCCTGTTCCATCTTGTTATGTCCTGTGTGACTGGTAACCCTTGGAGGCCTGCTCTTTTCTGAGGGGAAGCAGGGTGGGATGGGGAGTTGAGCTAAGGGAGAGGGGAGGTGGGGGGAGCTGAGAAGAGTAGAGGCAGAGAAAGCTGTGATTGGGATGTATTGTATGGGAGAAGAAAAAAAGAGAAAGAAAAAGGAAAAAGAAAGAAAGAAAGCTAAGCAAACCAGGAATCAGCACCCTCCAGGGCCTCTGCGTCAGCTCCTGCATCCAGGTTCCTGACCTATTTGAGTTCCTATTTGAGTTCCTGCCCTCACTGCTTTGACGATTAACTGTTATATGTAACTGTGAGTGAAACAAACCCTTTCCTTCCCAAGTTGCTTTGGTCATGGTGTTTCATACAGCAATAGTAAGCTTAACTAAGACGGTGAGTTTCCTAAAGGTGTTGATAATGAATAACAGGAGTTCTTTACAGATTTGAAAATTAACTCCTTATCTGACACACAATTTGAAATATCCTCTCCACTCCACAGGTTCTCTCTACTCTGCTGTTCTTTACTGTGCAGGTTTGTTACATTTTTTTTTAAAGCTGTCTCACTTGTCTGTCTCTGCTTTTATAGCCTGTTTTGGAGACTTCTCCACGAATCGATTGACAGGACTCCTGTCAGGACTCACATCGGGAAGCCTGTTCCTGTCCTGTATTCTTCTATGACTTTCCAGTTTCTGTTTTTATGTTTAAACCTTGTATCCATCTGAGTTGACTTTTGTGTATGGTGTAAGAAGACAAGGGAAAACTCAGACTGTGGTACTACCCCTCTATCCTTCCTATCTATGTTCATTCTTCTTGGTTTCTGTGTTCCTGCCTTTCATGTGACTGTGTATGTAACTTTGTTTCTAGGCTCTGCCTGCTATCTCCCTTTTATGTGGATACATCATTTTCTTAACAGTGTGTACTTTCCCCCAACAATTGTACCCTGATGCCTTTGGAAACTCTGAAATCCTTTTCCTTTTACTATGGTAATAAGCCTTCAAATGCATAATTGAATTCAGATAATAAATACTGTAAGTGCTATCATTTAGCTTTTGATGAAAATGTACATTATTGTGCTTGAAACAGAAAAAAAAGGTAGCAAATCAAAACAAGATCCCCCCCGCACCCACCCTTTCTGCCTCCTGTGAAGTCTTTGTGTGGAATGACTCAATCTCTCTTAGGCTGCTTTCTCTGTTCTGTGGGAAATAGAGCCAGGGTTATTACACAGTAGATAGGCTGTGGCTTCTGATTCTGCTGCACTGTGGGAATCTGCTGTGTCCTGAGTTTTTATCACCTTTCCATTTGCCAAGTATTTCCAGCAGAGAGAACAGAACACAAGCTCATCTTGGCAGGAGAGGTATACTGGGGAAGAGCACGGGGTTTGGAGGGACCCATTCACTCCCTCATTCATTCCACCAAACATCAGTTTATTGACCATGCTTCAAGAGTACTCATTCAGTGTTGGGGCTACAATGCCAGACAAGCTCAGCAGGACCTGACTGGGAGTCTTCTAACACAGCTTCTGTGATGAGGCAGCAGCTTTCAAGTGACTGAACTCTCTAGGTCCTCTTCTCTCCTCTCACTCTGGCAATACAATCAATGTGATACCAAGTAGTACTGGGGCCATAGGAAGGACACCTTTATGGGCAATGTATATAAGAGTGGATAGCATTTTCTTATCTTTTCCATATAGCTTCTCATGCAGTGCTGTTGTAATTTTTCCTAGGGGCCCATTCACATTTTCCTCTTAGTGGATAAAGGAGTTGTCAGTGAGCTAGGCTTTGTAGATTCATACTCAAAGAAGGTTGGGTACTCCTCAGTGCTTTCAACACAGAATATTGTTCATAATATGCTAGAAGTTTTCCTTAAAAAGTCAGATACATGTGCACGTGCACACATGTGCATGGAAGGCACCCTGGCTCTCTCAATTTCAACCAATATATACTCTAAGCAAAGTTTCCAGAAGTCCAAGAGACATGCAATCATAAGGACGAGCTATGCATGACAAAATAGTTGCATGTAAACAAATCATAGCCACCAGTAAGGGACAGTCTAAATCAAAGTCCTTATCATCTACTACCCCTGGGATGGGAACAAAAGCATGGTTCAAATGTCATTTTGTGTTTTTATAAAAAGCCAAATCACAGAACTCCTTCAAAGCTTCCCACTACAACCAAATGAACACACACACACACCGCCATTTTCTTTCTTTCTTTTCTTAGGAAGGAGATAAAGCAAACTGAGAAATTTGCCCATAAGCAAGTATTGATTTCTTTGAAAATGGCTGTTGCTGAGCAATTATAAATGTTGACTGGCTGATATAGCCAGTCATGAGTTATAACTAAGTAGACTAACTGAGATTTTGGTGGAATCCCAGTGGTGCATATATTTGCAGAGTTGAGTACAGAGCTCAGGGGAAATTTCTTGATAACTTACTCTAGACATAGCAGGAATACAGCTGTCCGTACACATATAAATGTGCAGTTAAGTGCTTTTCTGTTTTTAAATCATGAAACAATTTATAAAACAAAAAAAAAATGTACAAGATGGTAAAGGCCAATATAAGGCTATCTGAGAGCTGCTGGTATGGGCTCAATATGAAGTAGAAAAATCAACTGTGTCTCGTTGCTGTGGCGTTTGTAGAGTCCGGGCACTCTGCTATTATCCTTCCAGGCAAACAGAATCTAAATGACTTATTAGATTATAGAATCAAACGGACGAGCTCACCTATTGGTTGTTCAATACCAAAGGGTCAGTCCTACAAACATACATACAAGTAACATTATACAAATTAAGTAGGTTATAATTAGGAATATAAATTATATAGATATATACAGGAAACAGCAATTAATGAAAAAAGAAGCCACAACTTTGAAAAAGACCAAGGAGGGGTATAGGAGATGGTTTGGAGGGAGGAAATGGGAGGGAGAAATGATGTAATTATAAACTCAAAAACAAAACAAAAATTGAGATTCTAAAATCCCCTGATATTTGGAGACAGTTGGAACCCATTTTGTCCCATTCTCTTCTAAAAAACCTTCCTGGATGTGAAAGTCTTGTTTACCTGATGTTCCTACAAGGCCTCACAGACCTGGGAGTTCTGCTGTTAGAACAGTCCTTGTTCTAGTCATTTGTCATACACAGCACACAGTAATACTTATGACGTCTTTACGGAGTGCCAAGATTTTGCAATAGTTATTCCATTTGTTATATAAGCAGATAATGCTATTATTGTTACCATCGTTTCCATTGTTTTTGTTTGGGGGGGATGCTCACTCCATATCCCAGAATGACCTGAAACTTTGTAGCCCATGTTGACCCCAAACTGACAACAATTCCTCTCTATAGCACTTATTACAGGATGACACCACTACATCTGGCTTTATTGCTATTTTTAGCATGTGTGTGTGTGTGTGTGTGTGTATGTGTGTGTCACAGCATGCATGTGGAGGTTGGGGCATAACTTGCAGAAGTCAGTTCTCCCATTCCAATATGCTGCTCTTGGGGATCGAATTCAGGTTGTCAGACTTGATGGCAAGCACAGTTACCCACTTGGCATCTCACTAGCCCTGTTCCTATTTTTTTTATTATCATTACTTTGCAAATATTTAGTCTCTCCCTGATGTGCTCAGAGTCAAACAACAAATAAACACATAAAATCAAATTTAAACCCAGGTATTTTGTTTCCAATATAAGCAAGGCCACAAATAAAATGATGGAAATAAAGGCTATTCAGAAAACCAAAGCTGTACATAATAGACCCCTTGGCAATACATGTTGAAAGCTAGTTTAGAGTGTGCATAACCTGTGAGTTATTATTTCTATTTCCAGGAGTTGATTCTGAGGAAACAGTTGGGAATATTGCCTTAGATTTTGAAGACAGAAAAGAAAGTATACAATGATATTTCACAAAACAAAAAAGACCATTTAATTCAATATATAGTGTCAATTTTGCATTTGTTGCTTTGATTCCTTAAGAATAATTGAGATTCACATGCATATAAAGAGGTAACATGGAGAGAAGCAAAGCAAAGTGAGAACTAGCAATGTAGCTGAACTGTGAGTTCTTCCTTGCTGAGTCTTCTAATGCCTGTCTTACAGTTTGGATATTGACCTGGCTGTCTAACCCCATGCATACATGAACACAGGGGGACGGTAACTGATGTCACCTTCCAGATTAGCAGTCTCCCCATGATCCTGGGCAAGTGCTCTGGGCTTTGCAGGGAGGTCTCAGGCCATCAGACACTTCTGACATTCATTTTCTTCCAACTTCTCATTTGCTTCCCTTAAAACCCAGTAATGAGGAGTCCAGGGTAGAGTAATTAGACTGTATGTGATTGAGGTGCCTGGCAATTATGCTGATGGGAGTGAAGTCTTATTAGACTAATAAGGTTTTCTAAATTGGACTTGGGGTTCATGGTGGTGTGAGTATTCCTGGGAAGAATTGTCCAGCTATTTGAAATGAGTTTACCTAAGCAAAAATGTTGACCTTGAACAGATGAGAGCTGGCTGTGTGTCCAGGAAGAATGGGGTTCATAGTGTGGTTGAGATTCTCACTTTGTTCCTTAGCAGGTGTTAGACCTCAGCAAGCCTGGGCTCTCCCCAAACCTATCCATAACTAGCCATGTTAATTCTACCCATTGAATAGGACCATGGTGACAATTAAGTAATAGTCTACGGTAATTATCTACTTATGCTTCATTCTAGACAAGTTACTAGCCATGCTACATGGCAAAAAAGAATATGCAACTTTCATACTATTATTAGAAACACCTCACAATCCTGGAAGACATTGGAGACAGGAAGTCAGAGACTTGAGCATTGTGATTTTTAGTTTTGACACAGCCTAGAGTTCCCTGGGAATAGTCTTAATGAGGAATAATCTAAATCAGGTTGGTCTGTGGGTATGTCTAGTACTGTCTTGATTGTTAATAGGCATAGAAAGCCCATTGTGAGTAGCAACATTCCCTAGATGAGGATCCTGAACTGTGTAAGAGTGAAGAAGTCAAACTGAGAGCAAGCAAGCACGCATGCATTTGTTTGGCTTTGCTCTTGACTGTTGATGCGAATGTGACCAACTGTGTCAAACTCTTGCCAGTGTGACTTCCTTGTGGTGATGGACTATAACATGGAATTGTGAACTAAAATAAGCCCTTTCTTCATTAAGTTGCTTTGTGTCAGGACATTTTATCACAGCAACAGAAATCAAAGTTAAAAAAGAATTTAAAAAACTCATTCTCAATATTGATTATTTCCCCATCCAGCCTTGGTTTCTCTTTTTAAACACAAGGAAAAAATAACAAGAATAGATGTTTCTTGTGATATTAAAAGAGTTAAATGAGCTGCAACTATGCTCATAGCAGCTTTTTCATAATAGCCAGAAATTGGAAACAACCTAGATGCCCCTCAACTGAAGAATGGATAAAGAAATTGTGGTACATTTACACAATGGAGTACTATTCAACTATTTTTAAAAAATGACTACATGAATTTTGTAGGCAAATGGATGGAACTAGAAGAAATCATTATGAGTGAGGTAACCCAGTCCCAGAAAGACAAACTTGGCATGTACTCACCTATAAGTGGTTTTTAACTGTTAAGTAAAGAACAAAGGTACTGCAGTCCACAGACCCAGAGAGACTGGACAACAAGGAGGAGCTGGGTTGTGACATGGGGATCTCTCTGGTTGGGGTGGGGAGAGACAGATATGCAGGTGGGCTGGAGGAGGATGGGAATGGGAGGAGGGGAGGCCTGGTATGGGGAGAAGGATGGAGGCAGGGAGTGTATGGAGAGACAGCCAGAACTGGCATAGGTTGAGGGAGAAATCTGGAGACCAAAGGTAGTGGAAACTCACTGGAGCCCACGATGGAGACCTTGGCAAGGACCTCTAGCAATGGGGGATGGGGAACCTGAACAGGCCACCTTGTGTAGCTGGCAAGGCTCCCAGAGGAGGGACTGGGACATCACTCCAGCCACAAAACATTCGACCTATAACCCATCCTCCCTACAGGACTCACTGGGAAAATGGAAGGGCTGAACTCCATGCTAGAGAAGAGAATCCATGCCTGATTCTGCAAGGTAGACCAGGAACTAGAGATTTGATAGCTAGGAAACGAATTCTAGTGATATCCTATTTTACTCATAGGTCAGTACCTAGCCCAGTCTCCATTAGAGAGTTTTCTACCAGCAGTTGATGGGAACACGTGCAGAAACCCAGACCCAAACATCATACAGAGCTCTGGAATACTCGCAGAAGAAGGGGAGGAGGCATTTCAGGACCAGAGGGGTCAGGGACATCAGCAGAGCAGGCCCCATGAAGTCAACGGACCAGTGCTCTTGGGCCCCTCAGAGCCTCAGAAGTGGAAGACAGGGAACCTGCAGACTCTCCTAGATGTGTTATGTGTTTGTCTGGTGTGGGGTTCTTGCAGAGAGCCTACAGGCTACAGTGCATGTAGGGCTTCTCTGACTCTTTAGCCTGCCCTTGGGACCTATTCTCTCCAGTTGGGTTATCTGTTCCATCCTTGATGTGGAGACCCATGCCTGGCCTTTGTCCCATTTGTTGTGTGTCCTGTTTGAGTGGTGACCCTGGGAGGATTGCTCTTTTCTATGGGGAGAAGTGGCAGAGGGGTGGTAGGATGAGTGGGTGGAGATGGGGAGGAAATATAATAGTAGGAGAGGGAGGATGGGGGCATCTGGGAGGAATGGAGAGAGCATAGGAAGGGTGTTGAATGTATTATACGAAAGAAGAAAAATAAATTTTAAAAAAAGAATTAAATGAGCTAAAGCATTGGAAGAGCTTTCCACCATCCCTGGCTTAGGAAAGGACTTTCCAAAATACTTCCAAAGTAGTTTTTGGTGTAATTAATTTTATATTTGTAGTACATGTTTTCAAAGTTGATGTCCAAATACAAAGAACCTATTGAATATCAAACTATTCCTATTGAACTGGGAATATTAACATTGCTTTGGAATTCTGTGAATCAAGATGACTTTTAGAAATAATTTTGTCCTTTTGGGAGAAAGTTACTCATTGATAACAGGGATAAGTCTAGGGTTAAAGTGAAGTCCCCATAGAATTTTATCTAGCAGGTCAGGTACCATCTATAATAGCTCATCTTTGTCTGTTGACTCTACTGTGGAACTTCTTGTGAACCTTTCAGCTCTGGCTGAAAATGAAATGAAAACAGTGGCATGTTCCTTACTTGTACAAATCTCAAACTACTTTTTCAAACACTTCCCAATATTTCTTGTCATTATGACAATAGCCATTATGAAAACGGACTGGATCTCTGGCATATAGTGTTTCCTCCCTTAGGAGTAATGAAATAAAAGTATCAGATGTCCACCAACTGGATGGACAATGAACATGTGATTCATATAAACAATGGTACATTATTCATTCATAAAGAAAATTCCATGGCAATTGACACAGTAGAAAAATATTATACTGAAGTGATCCAGATTCAGAAAAACAAATGTTGCATGTTCTCTTAAATGCAGATCCTTGCTTTTAATGTTTGTGGTTATGGATGGGCACATAGGTGATGAAACCAGAAAGGATACCCTGACAGTAGAAAAAGAAGTATGTATGATGAACAACAGGATACATGTGACATGAGACAGTTAAGTCACCATTGGGGTAGGAAGGGTCTGAAAGTAGGCCTTAGGGGTTGCTGTGGATGACATGGTAAGAAGATCAAACAATTTTGAACAAAGTAATTGTGTTCAAAAGTTCCATAATGAAACCTAGCACTTTGTATGCTAAATAAAAATAAAATTTTAAACAGAGGAAAAGACAAAGCAATTTTAGGAGAATCTGTAGATTGTCCATTCACTCTGCCAGCATATTAACAAAAATCACAAACTTGGAAGTCTTCTTAGCCTTGGGCTTCTGGAAATGAAGAGAACATGTGGCTCTGTGGGGGGCCCAGAGTGATGAAGATTTCACAGGAGACTGGCATCAATGGTGAGAAGTACAGGCAAATCAGCCAGTGATGGGTGGGTTTGGAGTATGCAAGAGGGTCCCAGGAGTGAGGTACTTCTTCCTCTGGGTCTTTCATGATGAAGGGAAATCATTTTGGTTTTAGGTGAAGAGCAGAAACATTCAGTAGGCTGGTTGTCCTCCAGCCTACAGTCTGTTGGGCAGATCTGAAGAGTGACTTCTTAGCCAACCTGCAGCTCTCCTGCTCTAAAGAAGTCTCCTGAGATCAGTCTGCCATGCGGATAAGAAAAGAGGTCCAAAAAGGAGGGGTGAATGGCAAAAGAGAAACAAAGAAGAAAAGGGAAGAAGGAGGGAAGCAGCTGCTTCTGTTTTCCTGGTGCGGAGTCTTCATGAGAAGAGATGGAGCTGCCCATAATTGAGCCAGGCTCTCTGATGATATAGATTAAAACAGAAGGGCCAACAGTAAACAAGATGAACTTCAAAAGAGCAGTGCCTCTGCTCTCTGGGGACCTCCATTAACGAGTCACCAGATAGGCAATTACTGTACCGTTCTTGTAATGACCAGGATCAAACACAAGCGTTCTGCACAGTAGGCACTGAGAAAGCAGGCAGACAAAAAACTGTGAAAATATGCCATTAAATCTTAATTATTCTTCAAAGAAAAACAAGCACGACCGGCGGGCAGAGAAGGAAGGAATATTCTGAGTCTTACCAATGCCTGAGGCTCAGGGCAGTCTTGTAGATACTGTTTCAATCCTCATATTTACTTAGCACTCAATGTCTCATTCTTGGCTTCTGAGTAGCAATGGGGAATTTGGTTTACATAGGGTCCCATTTATTGCAACCTCTATACTGTCTGTCTTCTGGGATCTAGCTATCTATATATCTTCTGGGATATATATATATATATATATATATATATATATATATATATATATATATATATGTATATATATAATTTAAGCATGAGGCTTAAATTAAAATGATTCCGTATTATGTATGAAAAACAAATGGATTTCATCCATCAAACCAAACTTAACATATAAAACTGCATAGTTCCATGCTCCTAGTCTTAATACAGATATGTTTTGTGTTTTTCGGACAACTCCAAGTTGAAAAACTGGCTTTGATAAATTTAGTATTCAAAGCAAATATTTCACCCCTGGTGATCCTTGAATTCAGAAGGGACTCTGAACGCATTTGGAGCTAACATACTTCGTGCAGTAACTCACAACCATCAGAGGTCACTCTTGTCAGGGATAATTCCCTTGAGGGAGTGGACAAGATGTCCTGGATGTGAGTGTGGGCACCACTGCATTCTACACTTGATATGAAATACTAGTTATAGGAACGGTTTTAAGGGCTTATTTTATTTTTGTTTATGTGCATGTGTGTATGACTGTGAGAATTCATGCCACTGGTATGTGAGTACCTTTGGAGGCCAAAAGGGTGTTATCAGATCCCCTGAAGCTAGAATAATAAGTGGTTGTGAGACATTCAACATGGATGCTGGGAACCAATCTCTGGTTGTTTGGAAAAGCAGTAAGTACTCTTGAACCACTGAGCCTTCGTCCCAACCCCTCAAATGAAATGTTCAATGATCCCCAAAGATGCAGATTTTGATTGCTGAATTAGAATGCTGTCTTGCATTGATGTGTGTTTCTGTGCATTTGAAGGATAAGTGGAGGGTTTACAGAATCGTTTGGTCCTATTTTCATCACTTAGCATCCTAGTGATGTGTGTACATGTGTGCAGGTTCATGTGCACATATGTATATACGTGTAGGCCAGGGATCAACATCTGATGTCTTCTTCCATTGCTTTTCTTCTTAATTTTTTAAGACAATGCATTTCATCGACACTGGAGCTTGCCAGTAAGGCTACTGAGCAAGACCCTGGGATCAACCTGCCTCTACTTCCAAGCACTAGGGTTGCAGTTGTGCACTTCGATGCTTGGCTATTGTGTTGGTGCTGGAAATTCGAATTTAGGTTCTAATGTTTGTGCAGCAAGCTCTTTAATAGTGGAGCAGTCTGCTCACCCCACATTATGGTGGTTTTGTTTGTCTATGTGCACACACAAGTGCATGCGTGTGGAGTCCAGAGGTCAGCACTGGATGTCCTCCTCACACAGTCTCTACCTTATAGTTTTGAGTCAGTATATCTCTCTAAACCTGGCACTTTCTGATTCACTTAGATTGGCTGGCCAATTCACTCCAAAGTTCCTCACTGTCTCCCCATGAGTGCTGTGACAGACATGGGCCACCACGTTTAACTTTTATGTGACTTTTGGGGATCTGAACTCAGGACTTCATGCTTGCACAACAATCGTAGATTGAGCCATGTCCCTCATTACAACATTATGAACTTTTTAGTGCTCTTTACCTATGGGAGAGACTAGCCTAGAATTCATGTTAGAAACGCAATGAGAAGGCCAGTCTGGTCTACACAGAGAGTTATAGGCCAGCTGGAGCTGCATAGTGCAACCTGTCTTAAAAAAATAGAATTAAAGTTTTTTTCACATTTTATTACTGTACAATTTCTGATTATACACCATTCAAAAGCAAAAGAAAAAACTTTAATGTGAAAAATATGTTATTTTAATTTTTCTAGTCACTGAATTCTAAAAGAAAAAGGAAATCAATAAAATTAAATTTAAGAATATATTTTATAGGTCTCAATATACTCACAATATCATCATTTCAATATAAAACTAGTTAATGAGACCCTTTTGTCTATTTCTTTTGGTAATGGTTGACATCCAATGTGCAGCTTACAATTCCAGCTCTGGCTGTGGTGATGTCTCATTAATGAAAGGCATCTGTCACCAATCCTGATGACTACGTTTGATTCTCAGACCCCTAATGGCAGAAGGAGAGAACCGACTCCTCAAATGGTCCCTGATTTACACAGACCCACACCCACACACATGCACACTACATGAATGTTCAGTCCCAACTCAGTTTAACTTGAAC